>JANQBM010453317.1:0-17958 GCA_025594535.1 Erythroxylum domingense
ATATAGATATAGTAATTTGCATGTTTAGTAATTAATTCCTTTATACATGCTAAATATTAATTACTTAGAGAACCATTATGTGTTCTATATTTAAGTTGTAATAAATTTTTTATCATTTTATTTTACAGGTTTATATTTGTGCCATGCTCACATACAAAGGAGACTCTATTGAAATTTTTAGAGGAGTGTTTGTGTGAGTTTAGCCTAGAAATCAAGATTTCTTCTGTGGTTATGGATAATTGTAAAGAAAAAGATGCAATGATGAACCTTCTATATGAGAAACTTGATGCCAATTCTCTTATATTAAATGGTAAATTTTTACATATGCAATGTAGCGATCATATATTAAACTTGATTGTCAAGGATGGTTTAGATTTCATAGTTGAAGGGTTAGAAAGATTTCGTGATTGTGTTTTATTTTGGGCATCAACCCCTAAAAGGATAGAAAAGTTTGAGGATGCAACCAAGTTTTTGAAAGTTTACTCTTCTGAAAAGTTAATTCTTGATTACAAGACGAGGTGGAGTTCTACTTATTTGATGCTTGAGATAGCTTTGCCATACGAAGGTGTTTTCAAGAGGTTGGAATGTTTGAATAATCGACTTAAGTTTACTTTGCCTAGTGATGAAGATTGGAAGTTGGCAACTATTATTTGTGCCAAATTGAGAGTATTTTACAAGGTAACAGAGCTTTTTCCTAGTAGAAAATAACCCACTACGAACTTGTTTTTTCAACATGTTTGTGAAATAAAGTTGAAGTTATTTAAGTGGATGTCGTCTCATTGTGATATTGTTAGAACTATGGCACTAAACATGGTCGAAAAGGACGATGAATATTGGTTTCATATGAATGGAATACTAGATATTGCTTCTGTTTTGGACCCAAGAAATAAGATAGATTATGTTGAGTTATATTTTAGTAACATTTATCGAAGTAAAGCTAATATTGAGATTGAGAGGGTGAAGAGCTTTCTTTATCAACTATTGTTGGAATATTAAGACAAACATGCTATGGACATAGGGAAGTCTACAACATGTACCAATTCAGTTGTTTCATCGTCTTCATGTGAGGTTACCCATTTTGGAAAACATCAAGAAGATTGTAGAGACAGCGATAATTTTTCCATGTATAAGAAATCAAAGAAAAGAAGGGTAAACTTAAGATCTAAACTGGACCATTGTTTAGAGGAAGATACAATGCCTGAAAATAACTATTTTGACATTTTGGCTTACTGGAAGTAAGAATTCAAGTATCCAACACTGAGGATGATTGCCCAAGATATCTTATCAATATCTGTTTCGATAGTTGCTTCAGAAAGTGCATTTAGCATGGGTGGTAGGGTTCTTAGTCCACATCACTCAAGACTTCATGCAAGTACTGTTGAAACATTGATATGCTTGTAAAATTGGATGCTTGGAGATTATTCAGGTAATATGTATTTCCTTATTAATATTTGCAACATTTGTATTTGAAACTTCTTACCTGTACAATTTTTGTATTGAATCTTCCTTACAGATTCCGCTTTACAAAGTTCATATGCAATTGCTTTGATCATTGATGATGTTGATTCAAGCGAAGAGGAATCGGTTAAAGTGCTTGATTTGGTAATTCATTTTATTTGTCATCATTTATTCATTTTTACTTAAAATATTAAATTAACTTATAATTTGACTCTATTTGTTATCATATTTTATTTTCTTATAGGATGATAATAATGCAAATGATATGGAGATGGAGTTTTGAATGTTGTGGAGTTCATACAAAGACAATTTAAAGCTTTGGATATTTCAGTCTTTGTTCCAGTTCTTAATTGTGAAAAATATATGTTGTCTTTGCACTAGACATTATGGTTTTTATTATTCCAATTTTATGGTTTTTTAAGACATACAAATCAAAATCTTGACTTATTATTATTAAAGTAATTTTGATTTGAAGCGTTCACAAAAATCTGCTCTTTATATTTTCTATTTAGAAGTTGTATTTTTATATGCTATACAACCCGATGGATATCCAAAAACTCGAACAATCCAATGGATTTGGATATGGGTAATAAATCATAAAAACCAATGGATATGGATATGGGTTGAGTCTTAAAAAATGGATATGGATATGGGTTGAGTAATACCCAAACCGAACCCTATCTATTGCCATCCCTAGATGAGACCATCAAAGTTTTCTACCTTTTCTGTGTGATTTGATGCTTGTTGAGTAAACCATTAGTGTGGCTGAGTAGATCAGGAAAATCTGAAGAGGATGGTTGGCATTGGGCTGAAAAAGAGCTCTGGCGAGTTCGTCGACCACTGTAGTGGCGGTGCGGACAGCAGTCAGTCGATGGCTGGCGGTGGTAAACTAGTGGATTGTGGCTGCCAGAGTTAACTGTTTTTTTCAAGACATATTGCAAAAACAGAGTTAAGAGAAAAAAAAATTTTCCCAAAAACCCTCTCCTACAGGAACACTATTTCACATTTCTATTTCAGAACACTCCAAACAATTCATTTCAATCATTCATTTAATACATATTAAATTATATATGCAAATGCACATATGACTCTACTTTAATTATTACTTTGTTGTGACCGAGCGTCTTTATAACACCCACATACCCTTTAGAAGGATACGTAGATGCTACAAAGAATAAAGTAAAAATAAACCAAAACATACCAAATGCATTTTCAGAAACTCAAGGAACAACATTTCATTCATTATTGATTGGATCACATTCAGAACATAATTTATACATTGTACTTATTATATATAAGCCTCAAATTCAAAACCAAATTATGTTAATGTTATTACAAACCATTTACATCGAGATACAAGACATTAACTGCATCACAGAAACAAACTCAAATGTACATCTTGTCAAAACAAAACACATCTTTCTTTACCCATTGCGGTTTTCTTTGTCCTAGTCTTTAAACCTTCTTATCAGAACCTACACAGAGGCAAAACCATCATGCTAAGCATAAAGCTTACTGGGAAATAACTAAACAAAATATGATTTATCAACTATTTTCTAACAGTCGTCTAACATTCATATATACAGAATCAGATCACATTTCAAACAATCTTTAATTGTGAATATAAAAATGCAATCCAATCAATATGTATCTCATAACATAATATGCCAAATCAAAATAAGATATATTTGTTTCAAAGCAAAACTTACAAGTGTTAGAACATAATATCCAAATTTCAAAACTAAACTTTAAAATACAAGAACAGAACTTGTCTGTATGCTATATCATAATAGAACTTAGTTATTTCAGAATAGAGATTAATTATATCAGAACTAATCATGTAACAAAATACAAAACAAATTAGATTGCTAATCCTTTTTACAGAAGTGGGTAACAGGATTAGAATAGAAAATACCACGTTTGGCATCTGAAACAGAAGACACCTTAGTGTTTAGTTACAGAAGACACCTTAGTGTCTAATTAGAGAAGCAGCTATTAACCCTTCTAGGCATACCTATTTACCCACGACTAGGACTCAATAGTTTTAAAACAAACCATTTCAAATTTTATAATTTTATGCAAAAGATGAAGAACAACTTATGTTTTTATTATATTTCGTTCCAAATGACCTTATTCATTGACATTTGATCAAACATAACATACCTTAGAAATACAAATATGTGCAATTATGCGTCAATAAAAGTGTTGAGTCATCTCACATTATGTATATGCATATAATTAGAAAGCACTTCTAATACAATCCTAACTATCAAACTCCTCAGACAACTGATGGTCTGAAATTGCCACAATATTATCACAAAAATTTCCAATTCACATACATCCATATTCAATTTATAATATATAAGCCTTTGGAACTCATTCATTCATGATCACATCAAGCAATTCAACATTATACACCATACATCCTTTACATTATCATCTTAATTAATCATGCATAATTAAACTAACTATTACTCAATTACAATTAACCTTATACTGTCATCAATTGCACAAAATCTCTTTTTTTTTCGCCTTCCAAGCCATTTCCTATAATTGTGGGATAAGTGGCCCGAAACCTCCAAACAGCTATTTTTATAGGACAAGTTTTGGGTCAATTTTGTATGACCATTTTGACATAACAATTGAGGTTTTAAAGTAATAATTCTTCCAAAAAATTGTTCCTCTATGTCTTAAGTTTCTATGGCACTAAAAATAAGACCATTTGGACTACTAGATCATGAGATATAAGCAAAATATCATAAGCTGCACCAAAACATAAGCAACATCAGGTCACCTTTTTCGATCTCAATTTCCAAGGTTATAGGGCCCGAATTAAGCCAGCGTCTCTTCTAGACATATTTAGCTCTATTTCTTAGGTTTCATAGTCAACTAAAATCACACAATTTGTCTTTCTACTGAGTTATGACTCAAACAATATGACTGACTCAAACAAACCCTAGATAGAATTTCACTATACAATGTTCTCTTGTCATCTTCAATCAATTATACCCAAGATAACACCAAATAACAACAAAGCAACATCCCAGCAACAATTCCACTTTTAAATGAATCTTTATAACTATTCAATTATACACAAATATAGAAATCAACTAAATGAAGTCCCAAACCTTAAGATTGACAAAGTAGTTCTTCTAATGCTTTTCCTTCCCTTTCTCTTAGGTTTTGCTTGAATCACCAAGTGAAAAATGATGGGATGAAGAAGGTGAAATGGAGAGGAGAAAAACATGAAGTGAAGCCACAAACTTTCGTCCATCTCGCCTCTTCATATGCCTTTTCATGAATGTTCTAGTCTTAGACACATGTTTCAATTTCATTAGCCATATGTCACAATCCTATTGGACCATGTGTTACAATCCCATTGGACCACGTGTTACAATTCTATTGGACCATGTGTTTTAATGTTATTAGACCATGTGTTACCATTGCATTGAACACACATGCTTTGATTTTATTAGTCCATGGGTTCACTTTAGGAAAATTACATATTGGTCCTTCTTATTCCTTTAATTCCCACATTTGCCTATGATCTTATCAATTACTTTTATTCCCCTATGTCTTAATTTTCTAGTGACATAAATTTCATATAATTTTGTTAATTATATCGGGAGTTATACCCCAAAAGCCATAGGTTGTTCAAAAACAAGGACAACAGCCAGAACTCAACTTCAAACCAAAATTCAAAAATTTAGAATAAAATAGATACATTTATTCTAAATGCATCAATCATTCATTCACCAATCCTTCTATAACATTATATAATCACATAATATCCAAATTTTCATTCATTCATACCTAATACATCTTACTCATACTCTTTGGGTCATAATTGCATTTCTAAGAACACCTTCGTTCATTTACAACTCTAAATTTCTTGATTTAGATACATTGATATCAACAATTCATTCCTTAGGTTATAACTTCAATTAACAATCTAAACATATCAAACCTTTAATTAACTAATCCATCATCACACTAAGTTCATTTCAAGCCCCAATCAATTCTAAATGCATAAAATTAAAGTAACTTATCCTTAGTTGGTTCAATAATCACTCAAAAGAGGAGATCTCACTTTCTATACATTTCCCACGATTGTGTAGGTCTTCACACGATCAGGGGATGGGTGATCCGTGAATTTCCCAACCATTTTCTTTAGTATTTCTAGATTTTAACTCTTAAATATTACAAAATGTTCTTTATAGTTCCCCTTAATTTCTCATCATTATCACCTCAATTCTAACTAAAAATCATCTATAAAACAATTCATAAACTATTGTTTATAATTTATACAAAACAAAACATAAATTTATACATTTATTCATCAATTTTCAACATATATTGAACACCATTTTCACAATCAATCCATCTCAAAACAATCACCATAAACATTTCTATTAAAACAAGACATGAAGAACAATATCTCACTTACTTATTTAGCTCAACAGCCTTCTCAAAACATCAAATAACCTAGCTCCCAAGTTTACATGATCATCACCATATTCAAGAACAAGATCGGAATAGAAATGGGTTTCATTAACAAGATGAAGACATCTAGATATTGCAGTGATAAGGTGAAAGAATGTGGCAAGAACTCAAAATCTTAGGGGTTGGGTGAGAGTGTCGTGAGTTGCGAGAAGAAGGAAGAAGAAAAGAGCTTGTAGAAAAATGAAAGACAAAGATGGTCTTTAATGTTTATGTATCGTGAGTATAGGTGTGTAGTAAATTTTATGACATTTGTCACTTGCCACATCTCTTATACTCATGGTTCCAAATGTCTCTTAATAATTAGTCCATTTGTCTCTCAATCTCCATGTCATTTGTCACCCAATTATTTAAACATTTTTTCACTAAATTATAATGCCACGTGTTACTTATTTCTATTACCATGTGTCACTTATTTCTATTGTCATTTGTCAATTTTTCTTACCACTGGGCATTTTTCCTAGTCTAAAATACACATAAATTCATAAATCTCTCAACTGTAACAAATAAATTCAAATTACTAATTATAATTCACCAAATCAAAATTCAAGACATAGCAATTCACAATTCACATCATAACCATTTTAAACCTTTTATACCCCGGAATATGTCAATTGAGTTCATATACAATCTTTGCAATGTTTACAAAATCATAATTCTTATGTGTATACTAATGGTATGCATGTGAATGAAATGCACCTTATAAATTTTCAATGTTATTACTCTTATACAATGGTATGGGGTCTTAACCCTTAATATGGAAAATAGGTTATTACAAATAGATGGGGTTACTGATTCCTCATGTTCTCCTCTATTTCCCATGTTGCTTCTTCACTTGAATATTTCCTCAAAAGGACTTTAACCACTGGGATCACTCGTTTTCTCAATTTCTTCATCTGATAGCCCACTATCTTAACTAGCCCCTCAACATAATTCAAATTACTTACAATTTCAATCTCCTAAGCTGGTAACATATATGTTAGATTTGACTGATATCTTCTGAGCATACTAACATGAAACACATTGTGAATCTGAGACATCTTTAGTGGTAATGCTAACGTGTAAGCCAATAGTCCAATTGATATGTGTTTAATTGTTAATACATATAATTAATTACACTTAGAGATTATTGACATGAAATTGCTTAAGATACTCACTTTAATTCATATATGATTTTAGGTACAATTTAGAAACAAAGAAATTAAGGTGGGTTGAAAGCACGAAAATTGGATCAATTTTTGAAAATTAATATTTACTTGTCTTCATGGAGTAAGAAGAAGAAAATTATAGCAAGAAGAAAACAAATTCAGTCTAAAAAAAAGACAACCAAGAAGCTACTAGGAGGTGAGAAAAACGACATCACATGTTGGAAGCATAAGGACTAAAACGACAGAGCAACATAAAGGAGCAAAATGCATGTAATAGTTGGAAGCGTGAAGCAGAAAACGGAAGTGCACAACCATGCTGGGAAGGAGCAAACAACGACTCACGGCTCCAAAACGCTAACAATGTCTGCATTTTCTGGCTTAAAATGCATAACAAAATAGCAAAGGGTTTAAGAGGGGATGTGAACAAAAGAGGGAATAAGACTTCATTCATCCTATCAATACACAGTGGCACAATAGTGGAGGGCGTGAAGTAGATTAATGGAGAAGAGCTACGGCTAAGAGTGAGTAGTATGAACTGGAGGTGAACAGTAGAGAGGGACATTAATCTTTAATTGTCCCGTCGATGAATAGTAGATAGTAGAGAAGCTTGCTGAAGCGAGAGGATTGAGAGATAGAGGGGTATTTGATAGGGTTATCAATGGGAGTTGAAACATTTTTTTAAGAGAGACCTATGGAGGAGTAACATCCCAACACCGGTTCAGAGGTGACATCAATGCCAACAACCCAGGTTAAGTGTATTTTTTAGTTTTTATTGTTTCATTCTCTCATTAGAAATTGATTGTGTTATCCTATGTTAATTGATTTGAGTTTTGTGTATGGATAATCAGATTTTTGTTATTGTTCGATTATTTGTATATGAACCCGTAGGGTATTGTGAAAGGATGATTTTAGTGCATTCATTGAATCGTTTGATTGCATACCCATTGCTAAAATTTCAATATAATCTGTAATTATTGTGTTGAAATTCATGTGTAGTGACTAATAATTTGTATTCATTACGGATAACATGATCTAAGTTAAATGACACATCGTATATGGTTGTTGCTTGATTAATTGGTTTTCCTAATTCATAATGATACTGCCTAATTAAATCTAGAGATCATATCCTAGGTTATTCGGTGGTTAGGTTTAATTAATGATCGTATCTTGATTAAACAAAACCTAAGGGAAAACTTGGGTTAATTATTAACCCATGATTAATAGTTTCTAAGAGAGGTTCGAGAACAACAAATCAATGAAATATACTTAAATAGGGTGTAGGCTAAGATTAAACCAAAGAATCAGGTTCCTACAAAATTCCCCGTTTTTATCTTTTTTTGCATGTTTTCTTTAATTTGTTTTTATTAGTCTAGTTTTATTTTATTTTCTTATTTCAAAATCCAATCCACTCATTTTTCCTAAACACCGATTAATTTCATTTCATAATCTAATCGAACACTCCCTGTGGGATCAACCTAGACTCACCACTACTACAGTAATAGTCTAGTTATTTTATTTTTGACTAGTGTTACGACGCACTGTCACCAATTCTCTCAATAATCTCATATGGACCAATGTATCTAGGACTTAGCTTACCCTTTTTATTGAACCTTAGCACTCCTCTCCAAGGTGATACTCTCAGAAATAGTTTGTCTCCCACTTGGTACTCCATATCTCTCTAATGTTGATCCATATAACTCTTCTGTCTATCTTGAGCCATTTTAATTATACTACGGATCAGTTTAACCTTATCAACAGTATCTTGAATCACTTCTAGGCCTTTAAAAATCTTTAGACCCTCTTCATCCCAATACAAAGGTGAAAAACACTTTCTTCCATATAACACGTCATACAGTGCCATACCGATACTACTATGATAGTGATTATTGTATACAAATTCAATCAAATCTATATATTGATCTCATACTCCTTGGAACTCCAAAACATAAGCTTTGAGCATATTCTCAATAGTCTTAATAGTCTTCACACTTTGTCCATCTATCTGAGGATGAAAAGTTATACTAAAGTTCAACTTTGTACCCAAAGTTGTCCATAAACTACCTCAAAATTTAAAAGTAAATCTGGGGTCTCGGTCTGATACAATGAATATTGGAACTCCATGTAGTCTCACTATCCTATTTACATACTTCTAGGCTAACTGATCCAATATATTATTCTCTCTAACAGGTAAGAAATGGACCAATTTCGTCAATTTGTCAACAATGACCCATGTGGCATCATGTTGCCTCAGAGTCGTTGGAAAACCCATAATGAAATCTATAGTAATTCTTTCCCATTTCCACTAAGGAATAGGCAATGACTGTAACTTCCCAACCGAAACCTGTTGCTCTGCTTTAATCTACATTTAGCGACATACTCTACCACTTGTAGATCTTAGTAGTACTAGGATGCATTCCATAAGCTACTATGTGTGCTTCCTCCAAAATCTCTTCCCTCAAATCATCGACATCAGGTACACATAATCTCTACTTCAACCACAATGTATCATTCCTCAACTCAAACTCAAAATTCAAATTCACTTTTAACTTCTCAATAATATTCACTAATTCTAGATCTTTTCTAATTTTTTCGTGTAAAATCAGTCTAAGCTTCAATGTAGCTAATAATGCTTCATTCTACCTTAAATTCAACTTAACATTTAATGCTCTCAGTTATACTAGGTTTGGTAACTTCGATGTTTGAATTTGAGCCATACTACTATTAGATTTCCTGCTTAATGCATCAGCTATAACATTAGCTTTACCAGGATGATACTCTATCGTGCAATCATAATCTTTAAGAAATTATATACATTACCTTTGTCTTATATTCAATTATTTCTGACTCAATAAATATCTCAAACTTTTATGATTTGTGAATATTTGAAATGTTTCACCATACAGATTATGTATCTAAATCTTCAAAGCAAATACCACTGTAGCAAGTTCGAAATCATGAACTAGATAGTTGAACTCATGAGACCTTAATTGTCTCGATGCATATGCAATCATTTTGCCATATTGCATCAAAACAAATCCTAATACATGGTGTGAAGCATTACTATATACTACATATCCTACAGATCCAAATGGAATAGCTAACACTGGTGCTGTAGTTAATTGGTGTTTTAATTCGTTAAAACTCTTTTGACATTCAACACTCCATCTGAAAGGTACATTCTTCTTTAAAAGATCTGTTAAAGGGGCTGAGATCAATGAAACCCTAAAATACCTCCTGTAATAACCTGTTAATCCAAGAAAACTTTGAATCTTAGACACATTTCTTCAGGCTTCCCATTTCATCACTGCTTCAACTTTCTTTAGGTCTACCTATATGCCCTGTCCAGGTATTATGTGACTTAAGAATATCGATTGATCAAGCCAAAATTCACACTTATTGAACTTGACATACAATTACTTCTCTCTCATTATCTGTAGGACTAACCTCAACTGTTCAGAATTTTCCTCTCTGCTATTCGAATACACCAAAATATCATCTAGGAATACAATCACAAAATGATCTAAATAAGGTTGGAACACCTTATTTATCAATGTCATAAAGGCTACTGGAACATTTGTTAACCTAAAAAGCATCACCAAAAACTCAAAATACTAATATCTAGTCCTGAATGCACTCTTTGGTACATCAGCCTCTGTTATTTTCAACTGATAATACCCTGATCTCAAATCTAGTCTAGTAAACACCTGAGCTCCCTGTAACTGATCAAGTAAATCATCTATCCTTAATAAAGGATACTTATTCTTCACTATCACTTGATTCAACTGTCTATAATCAATATATAATCTCAAGGTTCCATAACTACTAGGGTTGATAAAATCCTTATCCAATAACTCCTATAACTGAGCCTTAAGCCCCATAAATTTCACAGGTGCCATCCTATATAGAGGAATAAATATAGGGGTAGTACCTAAAACTAAGTCAATAGTGAACTTTGTCTCCCTATCTAGGGGTAAACCAGATAATTCAGTGGGAAACACATCCAAGAAATCCCTAACAACAAGAATATCCTATGCTTTCTGTTTAATCTGAGTATCAGTCATATAGGCCAGATAAGCCTCACATTCGGCTTGAATTAGTTTTAAAGCACTCATTGATGAAATCAATTTGGCTGGCACTACTTGACTAACATCTCGAAATATTACTCTCTGCTGACTAGGAGATTAAAAAATTACCTCTTTAGTATAACAGTTCATTACAACCCTATGAGTAGTAAGCTAATCCATACCTAAAATGCCATGTAGCTCCTTTAACTACAATACTATCAAATTAGCTTCCAACTTTGTCTGATCAACTTGAATTATGCACCCTTTACACACTTCTCCAATCACAGTGGTACTACCTATCGATGTACTCACTTCTAAGCCACTTTTCAACATCTCTCTCTCACAATGCAGTTTAGATGCCAGATGTGGTGTGATGAATGAATGTGTAGTTCCTAGATCTAACAATGCAAATGCTTCAAAAATAAAGACATTTAACACAACTGCTACAATATCTGGGGAGTTCTGTGCCTCCTGTCTATTAATAGCATATATTTTAGCCTAAGTCTGCAGTTGATTACTCTGCACCTCAGTCCTAACAGTAGGACCAGTTGAGCTTGTTCTGCCTCTACCTCTACCTCTTTTTCCTGATCTACTAGCTTTGCTCTCCTAGACAGTCATCTCAGTCACTAATCCTCCTTTCATTCTATACTGTGCTTTGAAAATTACGGGACAATCTCTAATCTGGTGCTCGAAAGAGCCACAACAAAGACAAGCTCCCGATAACTTCCAACATTCTCCACTATGTTTCTTCCCACAATGTTCATAGCTAGGCATATGTTGTGTATACCCTCCTGATACTTGCCCTTTACCATTACTAGCATGAACAAAACTACCTTTTTGTCTAAACCCCAACTGTCTTAATCTAGACTGTGATTGAAACGATCTATTCTAGTGTTTACTAAACCTCCTACCAGAATCAACTTGAGACTCACTAGGTCTCTCCATTCTAAACTCCTGTCTGCACTGTCCTTATCCATCTTTTAATAATTGTTCAATTCGGATTGAGGCAGCTCGTAGTTTCCTAAAACTACCTAAATTAGTAATGGTCAAACTCGTACTGATCTCCATATTCAGCCCATCCTCAAACCATCTACATTTTTCCTCCTCAGTCAGAATTAAGACAATAGCATACCCCATCAACTCATTAAATCGTATCCCATGTTCGACTACTGTGAGACTTTCCTACTTTAGATCTAGAAACTCCTTCATCTTCCTATCCAAATAGATCTTTGGTATATAGTTCTCTTTGAAGACCTTCAAAAAATCCTCCCATATTAAACTACAAGGTCGGGTGGTACTGCTGGGGATAGCCTTTCACCACTGATAACCTGGACCTTACAATAACAAAACTGCATAGTCAAACCTTTCATCTGACTCACAGTTCATCTGATCGAATACCCTTTCTATTCTCTCTAACCAAACTTCTACCTCAGCAGGTTTTGTATTTCCATAGAAGTCTACAGCCCCCTGCTTCCTAAGTTTATCATACCTCCTTTCTTTCCTCTCAGGAATTCTCTGAGACATTTGGTCAGACTGAGCTACTAGAGGCTCTCTATTGGCTCCTACAAACTCTAGGTCAGCTATAGACTCTAAGTCACTATTCAAGTCTTTTAATATATATCATGTTTAAATGTTTATACGTCCCTATAGATGTCAAACCATGCCCTAATACCAAAAACCTATAGCAACCCAACGGCACAAAGCATATGCCCGAACATCCAGAGGACATTCGAGAACATATCCTATGAAAGCGACATGGTAGAGCAATAACATTCACTTATAAGGCATCATACAAAACATAATTAGTCAAAAGATTAACTCCTCATTTCATTCACATCATTTTACACTGTAACATTTCACTACATAATCCTTATATATAGTATCAAAGATCAACTCTTTACATCATTTTCTACATGAAATGAGGAAATAAATAGAAATATTCTAACAAAACTATTCAATATCAGCTGACCAGATCATTGAGCCATTCTTGATTCCTAAAATTGTCAGAACTAGTCGTCTATTAGTTTGCCCTAGGAGCGAAGTCGTCCTCGTACCTAAAAATCAACATTTGCAATTTTGATGATTTTCGTGAACTCAGTGAGTGAACTATTCCCAATGTGCTCACTCACATCAAAACACAAAGACAATTTATAATTAAATTCACAAACAAATCATATCATCAAATATTGAATTATCTGTTAAGTCAAAAAGACTTCACTTCTTCTATTGATTTTGATGAAAGTCAAATAATAATAATAAAAGAAGTGTGTGAACTATTTTGATGAGTTTGTTAAATGCGCAGATAAATGTAAGTAGCACAAATCATCAAATCAAGATGATATTCAAGAGTTGACTAAGACAAGGTGTAAGACAAACCAAAAGAAGTCATATGTCTAAGACGAAGTCATAAGACGAAGCGAAGACATAAGACGAAGTGAAGACATAAGACGAAGCATACAAATCAAATCAAGACGATATAATTGAAGAATTATCTACAACTTTAGTTAGTTAGTTAGTTAGTTAGTTGGAGTTAGTTATAGGACTCAACTAATAACTGATCTTTAAAGATTCTACAAGCAGTTTTCTAAAGAAGATCTTTGAAGAATTAGACTATAAATATTAGTTGTAGTCATAGACAACAAAAATTTCAACTTTTAACTATCAACTCTCAACTCTTTACTTACACGAAATAATTATATGATCAAGTGAGTATACTGTAAAAACATCCTAAGTGAAAAGAAGGAAGAAGAGAGATCAAGAACACCTATAACATGAGTTTAGAAAACTAAAACAATATCTTTTCAAGTGAAAGGGAAGGCTAGAGCCTGAAGAGGCTAAGATAGCAGATAAAGAATACTTTGTGATAGAGACCTAAAGAGGCTCTAGAAGTGAGAAATAATACTTGTAAAGTTGCAAGAGATAGTGAAATCTCAGATAAACTCTAAGAACTGGACGTAGCCCAAAGGTTAAGGGTGAACCAGTATAAATCACGGTGTCGTATTCTCTAACCCTTATCGCTTTAATTTCCTATTGTTAGAAGAATAGATATTATTTCTGCTGTTGCATTACTCAAACAAAATAAGTGCATTATTTTGTAATCGTTTGAATCTGTTAAGAAAATCCAGAAGTTTTTCAAAGATTACTATCTTAGACGATTTAACATAATTCAACCCCCTTCTTATATATTTTACATATTATACGTGATTTCTATAAGAACAAGCGATTTATTTTAGTTAGTATCAGAGAGAAATTTCCAAGAAACACTGTTACAAAGTGAAGACAAAGATCCATAGCTGAATCACATATTTTTATAGCTGAAGGTGCCTCAGTCACAAGACCTCCTGCATTCAATGATGAAAACTATCATTATTGGAAGGACAAAATGCAACTCTTCATAGAATCCACACACATTGATCTTTGGGATATCAATGAAAGTGGTCCATACATTCCAGCAAACTACAAAGGAAAAAGAATCTCTTGTGACCAACGGTCAGTTGATCAGAAAGCTCGTGTTCAATTAAATTCAAAGGCCAAGTTCTTTTTAAGTTATGCTCTAAGCAGAAGTAAATATGATAAGGTTCATGGATGTGAATCTGTAAAGAAAATGTGAGACACATTAGCCATTGCACATAAAGGCACAAACTAGGTGAAAGAATCCAAGATTGGTATTCTTGGTTATCAATATGAGTTGTTCAAGATGAAAGATGATGAGTCTATTGATCAAATATTTGGACGATTCCAAACAATCATTAATGGACTTAAAGCTCTGGGAAGAATCTACGATGGTCAAGATCATGTTAGAAAGATCCTAAAAAATCTTCCAAAAAATGGAGACCCAAAGTAATAGCAATACAAGAGGCCAAGGATTTAAGCAAGCTAAAGCTAAATGAATTGCTTGGTTCACTAAAAAATCCATGAAGTAGAGCTTGATGCAGAACATAAACCCAAAAGGGACAAATCTATTGCATTAAAGGAGGGTCAGAAGAATCAGAAAATGCAGAAAAATAGAAGCACGTCTTCAAAAGCATTAAAGATTGAAGAAATCAAGAATAATGATGTCAGTGAATCTGAACAAACTATCTTTCATTTCAAGAAAAATTAGAAGGATGTGGAAAAAGAACACAATGGGAAATAAAGACTCCTCTTTAAAAAGATTACAATGACGATTCGAAGAATGAGAAAAGCTCTATCATCTGCTATAAGTGTAATAAACCATGACATTACAAGTCTAAACGTCCCTTGCTTAAAAGAAAACCAAAAAACAGTCAAGGAAAAAAAAAAGGCATAATGGCAACATGGGAAGATCTAGATTCATCTGAATCTGAATCCAACTCAGAATCATCAGAACAAGCAAACATATGCTTGGTAGCTGAAGGTGAAAGTGATGATGAGGTAATCTTTGACTTTAATGATCTTCAGCATGCCTATTTAGAATTGTTAGAAGATTCACGTGCTATTCTAAAAAAATATAGAATATCTAAAAAGAAATTTCTTAAAATTTCTAAGAACACAAAAATCTTAGAAGAAGAAAACGTCTACCTCAAGAAACAAGTAGATGATATAAAAAAGAAAGTAACTATAGATAGATCTGAGGAGATAAATTAGTTAAAACAAAGGATTAATATTCTTTCATCAAATTTATCAAAATTTATAGAGAGTACAAAAAGGATGAATGATATGATTGGAAGTCATAGACATCCAGATGATAAATGTGGTTTAGGCTTTTCTAGTAGAAATACAATTCATAATAGAAATGTTCTTTGTAATAGGAATTTTGTTACTAATAGAAAGAAAAAGAAACAGTATTCTTATTATTATTTTAAGAATAATTATAAGACTAACCCCAAAGGACCCAAGAAAATATGGGTACCTAAGAAGGATACAATATATACTGCAGATCTTTTCACTTAGAACAAGCAACCACCATCAATGGTACTTAGACAGTGGCTGCTCGCCACACATGACGAGTAGAAGGTCTATGTTCCTACACCTCCAACATAAGCAAGGAAGATCAGTAACTTTTGGAGACAACCAGCAGGGTAAATAATTGGGATTGACAAAATTGGTAAAGATTCCTTTTCGTCTATTGATAATGTTCTACTAGTTGATGGTTTAAAGCATAATCTAATTAGTATAAGTCAATTATATGATTATGGTTTTTTGAAGTATCCTTTAATCAAAATTCTTCTTTAGTTAGAAACAAGGACAGATCTGTATTCTTTTATGCCAAGAGATGAAACAATCTTTATAGAATTAACTTAGATGATTTGAAAAGTTAAAATATTACATGTCTTATATCAAAAGATGATGAAAAACTGATTTGGCACAAAAAGCTAGGTCATGTTAGTGTTAAACACATTTCCAAATTAAGACTTACTATTCTTTTGTGAGAGTTGTCAAAAAGGAAAACAGATTAAAACATCTTTTTCGTCTAAGAATATTATAACTTCGTCTAGACCTCTCGAGCTTTTACATATAGATTTGTTTGGTCCAACTAGAATAGTAAGTCTTGGTGGAAAGAAGTATGATCTTGTAATTGTTGATGACTTTACTAGATTTTGTTGGATATTGTTTTAATCTCATAAAGATGAATCTTTTAAATGCTTTAAAGTCTTATCCAAAAAGTTACAAAATGAAAAAGGAATTTCTATTACTAGAATTAGGAGTGATCATGGTGGAGAATTTGAAAATGAAAATTTTCAAAATATTTTTGGAAGAGAATGGAATTTTTTATTAATTTCTCTGCTCCTAAAACTCCTCAACAAAATGGAGTTGTAGAAAGAAAGAACAGGAAGATTCAGGAAATGGCTAGGACTATGTTATGTGAAATGAATTTTCCTAAGTACTTTTGGGCAGAATCTGTAAATACAACTTGTTATATTCAAAATAGAGTATTTCTGTGACCTATTTTAAATTAAACTCCATATGAGTTATGGAAGGGAAGAAAACCAAATATTTCTTACTTTCATCATTTTGGTTGTAAATGCACTATCTTGAATACAAAAGAAAATTTGGATAAATTTGATTTTAAGATCAATTCAGGAATTTTTCTAGGTTATTCTATTAGATCTAAAGCTTATAAAGTTTATAATCTTATTTCTAAATATGTTAAAGAATCTATACATATAAAGTTTGATGATGATTCTCATCTAGATAAGAGAAATGATTCTGATGATGAAACTCTATCTGCCCTGTTAGTTAGTAACCCAGACGATTCACCATCAGACGATCCATCTGATAAAGTAGTAGATCTCTCTGAGAATATTAGTTTGAGAAAAGATTGGAGATACAAATCTTCTTACCCAAAAAATATTATTATAGGAGAAACATCATAAGGACTGAGAACTAGATCTAAGTTTAGGAGAGAGGCCAATGTAGCTTTTGTTTCTGAATTAGAACCTAAGAAAATTTATGAAGCTCTTCAAGTTGAAGCTTGAATTTTAGCTATGCAAGAGGAGTTAAATCAATTTACTAGGAATAAAGTCCGGTCTTTAGTCCCTAAACCATCCAAGAAATCTATCATAGGAACTAAATGGGTATTTAGGAATAAACTAGATGAATTAGGAAAGGTATCCTGTAACAAAGCTAGATTAGTAGCCCAAAGCTATAATCAACAAGAAGAAATAGACTACAATGAAAAATATGCTCCTGTAGCTAGATTAGAAGCTATTAGGACCTTACTTGCATATGATGTTTTTCATGATATAAAAATGTTTCAAATGGATGTGAAAAGTGCCTTTTTGAATGGTTTTATAGATGAAGAAGTTTATGTAAAACAACCCCCTGGT
>JANQBM010454253.1:0-17936 GCA_025594535.1 Erythroxylum domingense
TTTATTCACACTTATACCGGGAAATGTCATGAATGCATGTACAGATATTTTTCATGTGCAAAAATCACTGTTCACAATTGCATGAGCATGAGATGTGTTTTCCTAATCTCTCCGATTAATCTCACGTGTACCAATTTCCATGATTCAACCCGTTGTATGGGAACGAGATGTTACAGTGAATGTGACTAATTTAGCATAATGATTGAATATGCATGGTGCATTTTATTACATGAATGCATGAAAGATAAAGGTAGTTGTGACCAGAGTTGTCAGTAAAAAAGAGCTTAAAGCTCAAACTATGATAAGAGCCTATGGCTCACTATGTAAAAGGAGCCCTGTATTCCCAATGAATGAGGGACAGTATAAATAAGCCCGGTATCCACAACAAATACGGAACAATGAAAAAGGAACTCGGTCATAAAAACGAAATAAATGAACGTGAGTCTCATGAACATTGCATATACATATGAATTATATGATTTGAATGATTGTAATTAAAATGAGGAATCGAATTGATCAAAAAATGGAAAAGTTTATGATCAAAGTATGTCATGATGCTATATGTTGATAAATGCGAATTATACGAATGTATGAATTGTTGTGATATGTGTGATGTGAGTGAACCATCGAGGATGGTTACTTAACTGAGTTCGCAAAACTCACTAAAATTCTAACATTAACTTTTCAGGTTCGAGAGTGACTAATTAGCTTCAAAGACCACTTAGAAGGGATCTAGTACAACTTTTTGGTAGAAGACATTGCTCAAAGATCAGTCAGCTAAAATTGACGGAATTAGTTAAATTTTTGTTAATTTATTCATGTATGTAGCATGTTTTGTAGACAGAACTGTAAACTTTGATAAGTTTTCAGTATTGTATAAACATGGATATTGTAGTAATGCTACATTTTAAATCATGGTTTATGAAATGAAATGAGGAATTTGTGGGTTTTAGACATTGAGATATTTATGTTTTTAATTTATGATGCTATGCGATAAGTGAAAATGATATAGTTAGGGCACCATTTCTGTCGATCATGTGCACGGATGTCTAATGAGTGTACATGTACATGTCGGGTGGGAGTAGGGTGCTACAGTCTTGGCCAGTAGGAATTACTTGTCCAAGAAGACACGCACAAGCTGCTCCCATGTTGTGATGTTGGCTGGGCAGTGAATCTTACCAAGCCTTTGCTTTATCTCTAAGTGTAAAGGGAAACAACCTAATTCTAACTGCATCCTCCAACATCTGATGATACTAGAAGGTATCGCAGATCTCAAAAAAGTTAACAATTTGCGTGTTGGGACCCTCGTTCGCCAATCCATAGAATTGCACATTCTATTGAAGCATGTTGAGGAAGGCCAGTTTTATCTCGAACGAGGCCACTTGAATCGACGACTTAGCCACTCCTTATTTTGACAGGTTGAACCCTGGCCTCAGGAAGTCTATTAGGGTACTCTGTTGCTGTCCTTAGTTTACTTCCTGATCTATATTCTGTTGAAATTCCTCGGCCATTGATGATTTTCCTATCTCTTCTTCTTCTTCTCACCGAGCTTTCCTAAGGGTTTGTTCTAATCGTGTAATATCTAAATTAAACGTCTCTGCTGCATGACTTAAAACTCTCGTGGCTCTTATGTTCAAGCAAAAGCAAGAATTCTGAAATGAAACGAAAGAAACGAAAACAAAAATTTAAAACTAATTTAATGGCTTAAACTATAGAATTAAACCATTGCCTCCCTAACAACGACACCAAAAACTTGATCACAGGTTTACGTGTGCTAAGTTTTACTATTTTAACCTCGATAATACTTCAAGCGCATGGATCATTTGCGTAGAACCTAAGGTATCGATCCCACAAGGAGGGTTAATATAGTCTTAAAATCTATGGTCGAACTAAATCGCAACATTCTAAAATAAATAATAAATGTGGAAAATTAATCAATCAACAATCAATTATGAGAATTAAATTCTGGAAATAATAACAAAATAGCGAATCAAACAACCGAATCAAGAATTAACCTAGGAACTACCAATTGAGAGAAAGGGGGTTTTAATCCGAAATTAATGAATCAATTATGCAATTACCAAATTATGGGTCTAGACGGTCAAATGGTGGATTACTATCTCTCAAGTTATAATCTTTGAACCCTAATTAATAATCCCTAATTTAAATTATAAAATTGTGATCTCTCGAATCACAATTAACCCAAACCTAAATTAGTTCTAAAATTGACGAATAACCTACCAAAAACTTATGCTCGATCTCTCGTTACACAATTTCAGCGGTTTGATTCAATTCTTATCTATCAAATTACCTAACTCTTGTTAGCCCAATTTGATGATATTCACTCGGCTCACCCTCTCAGTTTATTGTCGAATTATTAAGAACAGATAGTGAATCACAAATAACTGAAATAAAACATAATAAATCATACTTTATTAATCTCAAGGATCAAAATCCAGATGGTAAGTTTAGACAAAAATCGACACTCGACATAACCTATTCTTAAAAATTTTCTCACTTTCATACACCAATAAAAATGAAATAAATTGGAAAATATGCTCATAATGGATCAATGGAGGCAGCGACGGTGGGAAACTACCTATTTTGGGAAGTACTTCACGTCAAGCTTCGTCTCTATGTCTCTCTTCCTTCTTCTCCTTCCTTAAATTACTCAAAAACTCTCTAGGGTTTCTAAATTTTGGCTGATGTGAAAGTTCTATGAAAGCTCTTCCATCTATCTTGTAATGTTCTATTTATATCTTAGAAGCCTTAGGGTTAATTTGGGGTCAAAACGGTTCGAAAAATCTCGTAAAATTCAAGTTTATGTATAAGCCCGACACTGGCCACAGTCGTGTCGCCTAACCCTTTCTGTCACGATCGTGGCCCAAAGTGCACCATCATGGCCTGGCATATTGCTCTCTGTCACGATCATGGCCCAAAATGCACGATCGTGGCTAGGTCCTATTAACTCGTCTCTTTTTGTCACGATCGTGGCCTACTATGCCATGATCGTGGGCCATATTTTTTGGCCTGAAACTCTTCGAAACTTCTTTGTTCTTTATCGTTTACCCTAAAATACTAACAAACACATAAAAGTATCTCAAAAATATGATATTTAAGCTCAAAGACTCATGCTAACCTACAAAAACAATTAAACACATAAATTAACACAATTGAAAACTGAATACTATCAAACACTCAAATTAACACTAAGTATCTAACAAATTGAACTTTAAAACATCCTGCAAATCACAACCATCAATGAACTTGGAATACTTGATGTGTAAGTACTAGGAATGATTATGTGCACTTGCAGATTTTGTCTACCAAGTTTTTGACGTCGTTGTCAAGGACTAATTTATATTTGCTATTATTAATTCTAGTTATTTTTATTTATTTACCTTGAGTTTTCTTTCGTTAATTACTTTTAAACCCTTTCTCTTTGTTTAATTTCAGGAGCTGCATGAATTTAAGGCATTCAATAAATTTGAATAATGATCAGCTAATTAAGTTAAATGCTGAAACTGAACGCACTTATAGAAGGAATAATGCCTAAAGAAGAAGAGAGATGGAAAATAATAATCAAAATCTAATTCTGCATGGGGAACAAGATATGGGGAATGATTAATTCAATAAAGGAAATCAGGTTGAACTGGTGGTTATTAATCTTGCTGTAAGGAGAATTAGAGATTATCAGATGTCATTTATTGCTGGCAACCCTTCTTGCATTCGATTGACTGCTGTAGTAAGGAGTTAAGAGCTAAAGCAGATTCATCTATCTATGTTGCCACAGTTTAATAGAATGCCGAGTGAAGATGTTCTAGCCTTTATGAGAGATTTTTATGCTATAGTTCAGGTTCTTCCATTGTATAGATTGTTTGAAGATGAGTTAAGGCTGAGGTGTTTTCCCTATTGCATGAAGGGGTTAGCAAGAAATTGATTGTTGAGCTTGGAGCTAGATTTCGTTGATACTTGGAACAAAGTAATGGAGACTTTCATGATGAAGTGGTACCCAGCCCACAAAACTCTCGAAATAAAGAAGATGATACATTGGTTCTCGCAAAAAGAGGGAGAAAATTTTCATGAAACATGGGAGTGATTTAATAATCTCCTTAACCAGTGTCCTCATCATAGATTTGATACATACTCTTTGACTCAGTTTTTCTACTATGGTCTCACGAGTCACAATCAGACTTTGCTGGATTTAAATGTGGGTGGGAATATTAGTAACTTGAGTTCCCAAGAGTTATGGAATATTTTAAAAAAAGTTGTGGAGAATTCACATTGTAATGTGACTAGGAGCAAAGTTGTTACTCTTAATGAAGTCGGATCTAGATCTAAGATGGCTTACCAAGTTTCTAAGATAAATAAGAAGTTGAATATGATGATGAACGACAACAAGTCTAGTAAGGATCCTTACACTCTTTGTGGTAGATTAGGGCATACAGTAGCTGGTTGTATAAACATTAAAGCAACAATGCAAGAGGAAAAGGTGAACTATGTAAACAATGGTAGACAAGGTCAGAGATTTGATCCTTTATCAAACATCTACAATGAACAATGGTAGACAAGATCAGAGATTTGATCCTTTATCAAACACCTACAATGAAGGTTGGAAGTTTCATCCAAAATTTTCATGGAACAATCAAGGGGCTGCAAAACCAATGGGACCACATGGGTTCCAAGCGCCACCAAAATAGCAATATTCATCTCCTTCATCTTCTACACAACAACAATTCCCTTCCCTTTTGGAGAAAAAAAGTGTATAGGCTTGAAGATATGTTTGCTCAACTTATGATTAAGATGGATCAAAGTGCTCAAGTTAGCTCTTAAGCCATGAACAAAATGGAGCAAAACATTTAGTTCAACCAAGCTTCCATCAAAAACTTAGAGGTGCAAATCATTTAAGTGGTAAAAGAGTTAAGTGAAAGAAGTAAGGGAAAGCTACCTAATAATACTCAAGTGAATCTAAAACAGGATTGTATGGCAATTCGTTTAAGGGGTAAGGTGTGGTTCATAAGGAGAAGGAAGCTTAGATAAATGAAATTAAGGATGTTGAAATTGTGAATTTGGATGAAGAAAAAGAGCTTAAAGAAACTTAATCAAAGAAGGAGCCTTCACCAATTTCAGAATTTTCCTTTGTGCCTTCCATACCATACCCTCAAAGGATAAAGAGGAGGCATGATGATTCCAAAGTTTAGAAATTCCTTGACCTTTTCAAGAAGATCTAAATCAACATCCCTTTTAGTGAAGCACTTGCTGAGATGCCTACTTAGACCAAGTTCTTAAAGGAAATCATCTACAACAAAAAGAAGATAGACAATTATGCAACGATAGTGTAAACTAAGGAGTGTAGTTCTATTTTACAAAATAAACTACCCCCGAAGTTAAAGGATCCATGAAGTTTCACTATTCCTTGTCATTTTAGTTCTTTTAATGTTTTTCAATGCTTATATAACTTAGGTGCAAGTATTAATCTTATTCCTTTGTCTCTCTATAGCAGGCTTAGAATTAGTTAACTCAGACTAACTACAATTTCATTATAACCTGTTGATAGATCAATTTGATACCCTATTGGTATAGTTAAGGACCTACTAGTAAAAGTTGGTAAGCATATAATTCTAGTTGACTTTGTTATTCTTGAGAAGGATTTCAATATGTAGGTTCCTATAATTTTAAGAAGACCATTCTTAGCCACTGGTGGAGCATTAATTGACGTCTCGAATGTTAAGCTAACCTTGAGAGTTGGTAATGAGGAAGAGATGTTTAACATTTTCAAAGTTTTAAAAGGACCCTCTTTCAATGAAGTCAGCTATAGGATAGATGTAATTGATTCTCTTACACTTAAATCCATTCATAAATTAATTTATGATGATGCTTTAGAGATATGCCTCACTTTAGGAATAGATGAGAATGAATTGGATGATGAGTTAGTGGACTATGCACATAGATTACAAGGTAATGGTTTTAGGTATAGACCCCAAATTGAAGAATTGGGCCCTCCTAAACCTAAATCGTTACCTTCCATATTAAGCCCACCAAAACCTAAATTAAAACAGCTTCCAATTCATTTGAGGTATGCATTCTTAGGATAATCAAAAACATATCCGGTTATTATTTCTTCTTCTTTGAATTCCTCTCAAGAAGAGAAGTTATTAAGGGTGTTATGTGAGCATAAATCAACTATTGCATGGAATATTGCTAACATAAAGGGAATTAGTCCTTCTGTTTGTGTTCACAGGATTTTAATAGACGAAAACCATAAACCTAGTGTGGAAAATTAGAGGAGACTAATGGAGTTAAATGAATTAGATGAATTCCACCTAGATGCTTTTGAGAATGGTCAAATATACAAGAAGAGAACCGAGGCTTTCCATCATAAGCACATCCGTTGGCAAGAATTCAAACTTGGTCAAAAGGTTTAGCTATTTAACTCTCGTTTCAAATTGTTTCTAGGGAAATTACGGTTAAGATGGTTTAGACCTTTCTTAGTGACCAAAGTATACCCACATGGAGTCGTGGAGATTAGAAGGGATGAACAAAAGCCCTTTATAGTCAATGGGCAACGAATTAAGCACTATTTTGAAGGAGAGATGGTAAGATATATTTGCACCATCACATTCCAAAATTAATATCATAGTTGCCTAGTCCAACTGAGGATATTAAATTTAGCGCTTGTTGGGAGGTAACCCAATGTTTCTAATTCTTTTTGTTATTTTATTAATTTCACTTTTCTTCATATCTTCATATTCTAGTTTACTATGTGCTACATAGGGTCAATGTTTATGAGACATCCCAATGACACCTCCTATTAGCATAAGGAATAGCTTAGTCATGACTCATCAATCCTAGAGGTAAGGCCCATGTTAAGTGTGGGGAAGGTAAGTTGCAATGTCTCATTATTTCATTTAATACTTTTATACTACTTTCATTCAACCATAGGATTATAAGATTGCATTTGCATTTTAACTTTCATGCATTTAGATTCACACTTTATTTTAATCTCACCTTATGTTTTCTTTTGTTTTGGCAAATTGTAAGGATAACTTCAGTGCTATTTTGTTCTATCTCCATAATTTTTTCATGTATGGCTTAATGGGAGATAGGAAAACAAGGTGAGGAATTTGGTTTCTTTATAATGCAATCTATTACTTCAGGGAGTTTATTTAACCTTACTCCTTATTCCATTCTTTACATTATTATTATTTTTATCTTACCCAACATTGAGGACAATTTTGATTCTAAGTTTTGGGGAGGATAAATTGATGGTTTTGCATACATTATTTTGCATTGAATTATCTTACAATTTCCATTTAAAATAAAAAAAACAAATTAACCTTTATTTTGTGTAGTTTTAAATTAACTAATTTTGCATATTTTCATCAAACATGTTTGCATTCTTATACATCTTTCACGTTCTAATTGTCATTATAATTCAATTTAATGAGTTAATTGTATTATGGGTAAGATTGATCTTAAATAAGATGCATAATATTATTAAATTGAATACATACCTTGTCACAATCAAATTTTATAATGTTAAATTGATTGAATGAGCATGTGATTGAATGAGTAAACATCACTGAGTGAGTTATTTTAAGCCTAAAGGAATGCACCCAATCCTATTTTTCTTGTGAGTGATATAATTTTTCTCTTCTATATATGTTTACCTTTAGAACATGCATTGCATCTTTTAAAGGTTACATAATCATACTATGGTATGTTCATGAAAGTGATAAAAGGCACTAGGATGGAGCATGAGCCAAATGGGCAACCTTTTTTTATATATCAATCCCCTAGTGAACTCTTTGTGCCTATTGATTGTATTTGAGTCTTTTTCTTTGTAAACATATTCCAAAGAACCTTGAACCAAGAAAAACAAATTTACCCTTGTTCGATGGTTAGTAGGGCTATAAATGTTATGCATTCAATATTCTTATTGATGGATATACAAAGGAAGAAGTGCGGGGGTGTTTTCTATAGAAATTGAAGGAGCATGCTAAATAAAAAATAAAAAAGAAACAGAAAAAGAAAAGAAAAGAAAAACTGGCATGTAAATGGTGTTTTTGAAAAGTTGGGCATGTTCACTTCAGATTCCAAGGTGAAAGAGTGATGGAAATTTTGATAATAGAGTTGGTACAGTTTCCTAAGTATTATGGTTATAGGGCAATTTCTCAGTAAATTTTGCCAATGATAATTATAATAGTTGTAGTTTCTGTTCTACTAATTACTGAATGTTTGAATTCCTGTCCTTTCTTTCTTAGCTTACTTTACCCCTTAGCCCTATTATAACTAAAGGAATAAAGACTTTTTTGATTCATGGATATGCAATAGATGGGAGTAGTGAAGTAGATAAGATACAAGCTTATGGAAAGAGACATGCATTAGAACATGATTGAGAGTCACCCTTAAACACTCGTGTGTGAAAGTGAATGCTTTATGAGAGACTTCATTCATAGTATGTGATTTTGATTAATTGAAGCATTATGATGTCTTATGCTTAGTTTGTGATCCAATTATTAAGTATTATGTGGCCTTATATATATATTTCAATTCTTACCTATAATTCTTTCAACTTATAGGATTGAGCTATGATAATGATTAGGTGTGGAATGATGGAAAGAAAATGTTTGTACGTATCGTTCATTTTAAGTAAACCCTCTAGAGACTATAACTCCTCCATTATGGATGCATAATAGTTTAAAGGCTTATGGCATATGTTAAATTCCATCGTACACCTACGAAACTGGAATCAATACCTTATTTGCGGATTTAGTAGTTAATTTTTTCTTTTTGTTTTTGCTTGACAACCAATAGTTTAAGTGTGGGGGAATTTGATAAGTTAAATTATTTAGATATGATTTTGGGATAAATTAGAACTAATTTGAGTTATCTCTATGTGAATTTTGCGCTTTATTTGGTTAATTCTCACACATTTCAATTTTATTGCTTAATAGGTGCAAATAGATAGATTTGAGGGTAAGAGGCATAACTTTCTCTATAGATTTCAGATTAAGGTCGTTCAAGTATGCTTTTGAGAAGACTCCAAGTTCTACGACTTTCATGAAGACTCTAAGAAGATATTTTACCATCTTAATGGTCAAAATTGCATGTTTCTGTAGATGTCCAGTGTATGTCCGCTAGGCGGACATAATGTCCCTCCAAACGGACATGAACAGAGAGGGAAAGCAAGAAAACCTAAGAAGGTCTACCCAGTGGACATGAAATCCGCCCAATGGATAAAATTGCTCCAGAGGATAGAAAAGATCTACCCAGCAGAAATGAAGTCTGCCCAACAGACTTTTTCGGCACTATTACGAACCTCATTTCCCTGTTTGGAAAAAACTAGGTTTCTTTGAACCCAAGACACTATAAACACTCATTTTTAAGACCAAAAGAGGGGTTTTGGCACTAAAAAAGAGGAGAACATAGGAGGCACCCAAAAGAGGCAAAGAAGAGGAAGAAGGAGGATTGAATCAAGATTGGAACTAAGCTTGTTTTATCTTCTCTCTCTACCTTGTCTTGGATGTTGATTGTCTTTATGTATTTGGATTCTTTAATCATGTTCTAGAACTAAATCCCATTTAGGGCTAGGGATGTAGCCTATTTTAGGGATTGATTTATGTTTTATGGATTGATTGGTGTTGAATGAAAGTTATTGGCTTATTTTTATGTTTCTTGAGCTTTATTGTTGCTTCTATGCTTGATCACTATAGATGCAACCTTAGGAATCATATGATGGACTGAGAGGTAAAGTATGATATGTGCACTAGGAAGATAAACATATTAGATTTAGAGATAGAGATATCATAAACTAGTGGATAACTTATGGTTGCTTGTTTTTAATGAATTTGACTAGTTAGGATTCACATTGAGAGATGGTAATCGACTAGTTGGGTATTCTTATATGTCTTGAGAGAGAATATAACTGCATTTGTGCAATTGTTATTATTACTTTTCATTTAATCAATTCATTAATTTATCGATTGATCTCTTAAATTGGTGAATCCCAAAGCCCTAAGTCTAAATCATTGGATTTACCTTGTTTGTTTATTTATAGTCTTTACAATTTATTGTTTGCTCTAATCCAATCATCTTTTAAATTTATTGTAATATTGGTTCAAGTAATTAGGATTAATGCATCTTAGTCCTTGTGCCATACGACCTTGGAATACTTGAAGTGTAAGTACTAGGAACGATTCTGTGCGCTTGCAAATTTTGTCGATCAGACGTACCCACTAATTATTCACCACTCACAACACATGTAAAACTTAACACGAACCTTAACTTGAGCCCAAGATCAACCATAAATTTGTATAAACAAAGATAATACTAATAGTATATGTCTCATTATCCATAACTCAAAAAAGAAGCTTCAAATTTTTCAAATTGTTATCTCAAGGCTTATTAATGAGTTTGATGATGACTTTATAATATTTTAAAATTCAAATTGGATTTATTTCCTTCTATTGCTAACGGGTTAATTCTCAAAAGGAAATAAAATCATATGATAAATGCTTCCTTTCTTGCATAAACCTTCTTTATAAACTTACCTTATTTATTCTACAAAATTCGGAAGGATCCTGCCAATTACATATTTCGTCAATCAACTCCAGATTTCTCTTAATGGTTGATTATTGCAAGATTCTAGTAGAGATAATATTAAAGATGAAGCAACGGTTAGTTGAAGAAAATTTCTATTTAAGCAAGAGCCACAAAAGTTGCGAAATAGAGAATCATGGAAGCAAAGAAGAGAGAGCCAAATTATTGAGATACATCAATACTATTGAAAGTCATATCAATATCAAATCTCTTGTTCCTTAGAAAGTGACAATTCTTTTTTAGAGAGATCATCGAAGCCCATATGGAGCAAATTGCTTCTTCATTTGTTAAGAGCTTGTAGAGGCTAAACAAATACTACTAGTTTGGAAGGTTGGAGAACAATGAAAAAATGTACTCGTGGGAAGGTTGGAGAACCTTGAAAAATATGTACTCATGGGGAGGTTAGAGAACCTTGAAATGTATGTACTCATTGGAAGGTTAACCTTGAAAAAATGTACTCGTGAGCTTAAAGAGCTCGTCAAATTACTATTTGGTTTTATAGTGAAACACTCAATTTGGATACTTGGGGACTGGATGTAAGCCTGGGTTATAAGCTGAACTAGTATAAATCGACTACATCCTTCTCTATCTTCCCTTAAATTCTATATTTTTGCATTATATTGTATGTATTTGTTTCAGCAAGAGGCTCCTTCACTTTTATCAGGCTCCTATTTTTCAACTTGCAACAAATTCTTTTCAGTTTCTAATAGGAGCCTTCTGTTTTGATTTGTTTTAACTGGATTTATCCTTTAGCAGACTTCTGTTGTTTAACAGGCTTTTATCACTTAATAGGCTCTTATTGCTTTGTAGGCTCTTTGAAAGGACCTATCTTGGAGTTCCCCTTTTCAAAATCAAGTGAAGGCCTCCTGACAACCCCACAGTAGCCCTCCAATCAATATCTGACTCGAACTAAACGGTTCCCATAATGCCAAGTCCTTCAACTATTTAAAGCCTTTTATACTTTAATAATCAAACACACAGAAAATTGTGGGAATTTTTTCCTATCATTTTATTAAAAATTTTGGCAGCATAACAACTGCATTTTGAAATTCCCAAAATTTTTAGAAGCCTTATAAAATTTGAAAGCACTTTTATATTCTCACCAATTTCTCAACTACAAATTTTGGACTTTAAGTCCACACACAAATAAACCAAACAAATAATTATCAATAGTCACTATAATAAGCTTTTAAAAGATAAATCATATTCATGCATTTCATTTAAAAGCTTTATTAAACAACCATTCTTTACACAAATGTACATAGCAAAATGACACAAGCATAGCAACACGCAACAATACAATTAATCTTGAGGTTGAGTCAAATTACCATAAAACTTGTAACCATACTTTGGGTAGTTTGTTTAAAAACATAGAAATAAGGGGCAGCTAAACGAGCTCAGTAAGTGTAATCAGTTTATAAGATAATTGAACTTTTTATAACAATATAATTGTAATATTCCATACAATTATAAAGCTCATGGTAAAACATTTTTCATAACAATTTATTCGTGCATCATCAAACCTGGTAATAACATAACATTTCGTAAAACACAATTTCAATTAAAAAAAAAACTATTTCAAAATTAAATTCATCATATAAAAGTTTCGATTTCCCATTTTCCTTAATCAATAAACATGGTGGCAATAAGTATTCTAAAAACTTTAATAATGAAAAATAGGCCAACCACTAGAATTGGTATCTTACGATACCTCTTAAATCACTTTTAACATAAATAGTGGCAGAATTACTATTTTCATGACTTTCCTTACTCAGTATAGCCCACTACTAGTTTCTTTACCATACGATACACTAGGCCTAAAGTCATAGAGCTAGTTCTGCATCACTTACCCGCGCTTGGTTAACCACTTTTTACAGAGCTACCTCTGCATTGCTTAGCTTAACAGGTTAACCGTTATAGACTGGTAGTTATGGAGCTGGTTCTACATCGCTTATCCGTAACAAGTCACAGAGTTAGTTCTATATCGCTTATCCATAATTAGTTAACCACTATTTATGGAGCTGGTTCTACATCGCTTACTTGTAACAAGTTAACCATTATAAATATACTAATATAATAACATGTATAAAACCTAGCAGTGTACCATAGGCAAAAGCAACTCTTACATTTACGACTCATCTTATTTTCTAAATTAAGTATGGGAGGATTCATAATTGAATTATTTTAATGTAACTCCCAATCATATAAAATTTAATTTTCAATTTAAAACTCATATATTACTAATGCATACACTTATGCTAGCAATATTCACTAGTAAAATGTCATTTACATAAAACTCAGTATAAATATTCATGTCATGATCAAATGAAAATCATTTACATAAACACAATTTAAAAAATACTCACATGTCATCAATTCTTTTACAAAGAATTAAGTCATATAAAACAATTAAAATACACTCACATGTTATCAATTCCTTTACAAAGAATTAAGTCATACAAAACAATTAAAATACACTCATATGTCATCATTTCTTTTGTAAAGAATTTAGTCATATAAAACAAATAAAATACACTCACATGTCATCAATTTTTTTGCCAATAATTTATCCATACAAGATAATTAAAATACACTCACATGTCATCAATTCTTTTACAAATAATTTAGTCATACAAAAGAATTAAAATACACTCACAGTTTTGCACACTTATCGCCAAACACACTCACACGTTTGATGACTCTCCTCTACCTACATAAAATGCATTTTGCTTAAACATTTATTTCCAAATTAGGAAATAAGGCATTAAAACTATATATTCAGTTTAACCGAATTCAAGATTTTTATTTAATCGTGTAACATGCACGCTAATTATATTTCTGCTTACTTCCATAAGCTAACCTATTGTTCACTGTTTCCAAATATATCTTAAAAAATCATTTAAATACCATATTTTATCAATTATATCTTACCAATTTCTTCAAAACACAATCTCACTCAATTTAATTCACCATATCACAATCATGCATGATGAGTCACAGTTATGACCCATGTCTGGAATCCATATCTCCACTTGTTTCTTAATTTTCACATAGTAACAGTTCAAATTAGGTTTTGAGATCTTCTAGACATTTGTTCCCCTATTTCTCAGTTTCTATATCATTAAAAATCATATCATTTCAATTTCTAAATCATGAAAAATGTACCAAATATCACAAGCTATTTCAACATGAGGGTAGTATTAGGTTACCACTTTTGATCTCAAATTTCAATATAATTCATCTCGAATTAGGTCTAGGTCTCTACTAGAGATTTTTAGTACTATGTCTTAGGTTTTAGTTTCAATTAAAATAACTCAATTTGGAGGTCTGTAGACTGAGTTATGGCTAAACTATTGGGACTAGTTTAAGTTAACCTAAGACATAATCCCATTACATATTCCTCTCTTGTCATATTCAACTAATTCTATACAAAGAAACATCAAAGTAATACCAAGACAACATTGATGTTAAACACATCCATCTCACTCAAGAAAACCTATAAAAATTAGAAATTTAAGCTAGGAAATTTACCACTTTTTCCTCCAATCTTTTGAGTATTTGATGAATACTTCAAGATTTCTCCAAATCACCATAAAATTTCATCAGAAATGACTACACTTTTCTTCCTCTCTCCTTGGCCGATTTTCACCCTTGGCTTCTCTTCTTTTACCTTTCTTTTTTTGTCTTTCACGTTACTCTCTCATCACTCTCACGTTTATGTTGAAAGAATGAAGCTAAATGTCTTAAGTTCTACGTTTTATACTCATTTAACATATTACAAATATCTCTTTCCTATTTGTGATCACAAATGACTCATCAAACACATGTCATCATCTCATTAGTCATCTCTAGTGACTCAACAATCCACTAATATCATTACAAAAAGACCAAATTGCCCTTAATTAGTATAAAAGACCAAATTGCCCTTTAAAGCATTTAATTGACCGACTAATCGCATTAAATCTCAAAAAAATTTCCACAACTATCTTATTTTCAAATTGACCACGAAATACACTAACTAGGGTCAATATTTATTTATTGGATGCTCTTAAAAATTTTGAATGGGTTTAAAATCATCAGTACATATTATTTTCCAAAAAGGGCATTAATTTAGTCCAATAATTTCATATTACCCAAATTCTGTTTAAACAACCTCTGTTTTGATTCGTTTCAATTCCTTTCGACACCAATCCTAATTTTGGAGCTTTTCATCATATTTTGAAATTATTCAGTAACTTTTTGATTTTCCGGTAGAATTTTTGGATTGAACTCGTAAATCACTAAATGTCACTGAAATCATCCGAATTTTATTCAAAAGTATCACCTAAATCTTTAAAGCACATTTTGGGGCTCTTAAAACTCACTCGGACTCATTCCGTAGCTTTTTAGAGTTTTCAAAAAAATTTGAGAAATTTTCGATCGATTCTAGAACTGTCTCTGGTCTATCTGTGATCTCTGTTATAACCTCAATAATAAATTTAAACACTTAAATTACTCTAGTACACCATAAATAGAGTATACTTTATAAAATTCATGTACAACACATTACACATTACAATCATCGAACTAGTATATTACACTCTTATTATTTTAAATTTTGACAAGCCTCTGTCGTTTTATTTCAATTAAAAGTATCTCTTGCGTGTATTTGCTTTATCATTTGGTATTAGAGCAAGGTTTCACATTTTTGTGTTTTACAACACGTGATAGATCATGGAAATCACCTTGGGATGTTTTGAAGGACTATTCGTCTCAAAGCATCCTTATTTCAATAAAACAACTACTCATATTGGAAACAGAGAATGACCATTTATCTTAATTTTGTGTTAGTATTCCATCTCTCTGTGAAGAATTCTCAGCTCTAATGTAGGGGGAGAGTTAAGAGTCATTGGATGATATATTTTCGCTTTGCATGATTTTGGGCATGACATGTTATTTATCTCTTCGATAACTTTGTTGCTATTTTTTGACTGATTTATTCTTTTCCCTCTTTTTTTAATAACGATAAAGGGTGAGAATTAAACAGATATATTTTGATATATGATATTTGATATACTTTCTTGAGAATTGATGATATAATATGTGATATATTTTTCTGTGAAGTCTATATGGTATAAAGGAAAGGCTACTTCTAATTAGTAAGAATTTATAAATCTTACAGGCATCTCTTGAAAAGTACTGTTCTTACTTGAATTTTGAAAATATATCTATTATTTTTTGTCATCATAAAAAAGGGGGAGATTGTCAGCTCAAGGTTTATTAATGATTTTGATAATGACCTTATAATATTTCAAAATTCAAATTGGATTTATTTTATTCTATTGCTAATGGGTTAATTCTCAAAAGGAAATAAAATCATATGATAAATGCTTCCTTTATTGCAGAAACCTTCTTTATAAACTTACCTTAGTTATTCTACAAAATTCGGAAGGATCATGCCAATCACATATTTCATCAATCATCTCTAGATTTCTCTTAACAATTGATTATTGCAAGATTCTAGCAGAGATAATATTAAAGTTTCAAAGTCAAATTCAGAGCAGAAATGAAACAACGACTAGTTGAAGAAAATGTCTATTTAAGCAAGAGCCACTAAAGTTATGAAATAGAGAAGCATGGAAGGAAAGAAGAGAGAAAGCCAAATTGTTGAGATACATCAATACTCTAAAATTCATATCATTATCAATTCTCTTATACCTTAGAAAGTGACAATTCTTTTTTAGAGAGATCATTGAAGCTTATATAGAGCAAATTACTTCTTCATCTATTGAGAGCTTGTAACGACTAGCAAAATACTACTAGTTTGGAAGATTCGAGAACCTTGAAGTACTCATGGGAAGGTTGGAGAACCTTGAAAAATATATACCTGTTGAAAGGTTAGAGAACGTTGAAAAATATATACTCGTGAGCTTGAAGAGACTCGTCAAATTACTACTTAGTTTTATAGTTGAACACTCAAATTGGATGCTTGGGGACTGGATGTAGGTTTAGGCTGTAAGTCAAATTAGTATAAATCGACTGTCTTTCTCTCTGTTCTCTTAACTTTTATATTTCTATGTTGGACCCCGATTCTTTTCTTACTAGTAAGCATGTGATTAGTCTATGTTGAGGTTTAATTTGATTAAATTGTTATGGTTAGGTATTAATTATAATGTCTTTGTGGGTAGAAATTTTTTTTTTAAGATTGATGGATTAAAAAGAGAAATTGAGATTAAATTAGAAAGTATATGGTGTTTGTTAAAATTGAAAGAACATGACCTTGTAGGGTTAATTTGGGAAGATCACTAAAGATGATAAAGTTTAAGTCTTAGTAGGAGGGACAATTGGGTCTTTTTAACTTCTTGAAAATGAAAGAATGAAATAAGAATTGGGAGTCGTCATGAGTGAAAGGAAAGAAGAACAATTTTTTTTACAAGAAATGAGAGAGTGAGTTTCGGTTGAAAGAAGAAGAGAAGAAGTGAAGAAGAAAAGTTAGGGTTTTACCTTCCATTGTCTTTGGAAAGGTCTTTGAGAGCTTAACAAGAAGAAAAGGGGAAAAGGAAGATTTACTCTTCCATTAGGGGCAAGAAGCAAAATTCATGGGTGAATCTTTAAGGTGAGTATTTTTGGATTTTTGAAGGTTTTAGGTTCAAATGGCTTAACTTCAGATCCTTCTCATGTTATTCAAGTCACTGAAGTGCAATTGAGGGATGACTTGAGTTATGAGGAGATTCCAGTGCGGATCTTGGATACTAAAGAGAAGGTTCTCCGGAACAAGAAAGTTCAGCTAGTAAAAGTTCTGTGGAGGAACCACTCGGTGGAAGAGGCCACGTGGTAGTCATTGGACGCTATGAAACAGAAGTATCCTCATCTCTTCAATGAAACAGGTAAAATTTTGAGGACGAAATTCTTTTAAGACGGGGAGAAATATTGGACCCCAATTCTTTTCTTACTAGTAAGCATGTGATTAGTCTATGTTGAGGTTTAATTTGATTAAATTGTTGTGGTTAGGTATCAATTATAATGTCTTTGGGGGTAGAAAATTTTTTTTAAAGATTGATGGATTAAAAGGAGAAATTGAGATTAAATTAGAAAGTATATGGTGTTTGTTAAAATTGAAAGAACATGACCTTGTAGGGTTAATTTGGGAAGATCACTAAAGATGATAAAGTTTAAGTCTTAGTAGGAGGGACAATTGGGTCTTTTTAACTTCTTGAAAATGAAAGAATGAAATAAGAATTGGGAGTCGTCATGAGTGAAAGGAAAGAAGAACAATTTTTTTTACAAGAAATGAGAGAGTGAGTTTCGGTTGAAAGAAGAAGAGAAGAAGTGAAGAAGAAAAGTTAGGGTTTTAC
>JANQBM010454466.1:0-17930 GCA_025594535.1 Erythroxylum domingense
TGAGATGTGTTGATTTACCCCACTCTTGGACCCGTTTCTCTGGTCCGACCCGTTCTCTGGAAACGGGATGTTACAAAAAAAGTATATAGATAATTAATCAAATAAACGAATGGGTCACACAGAATTTTTAGTAGAATATAGAAAAATTAGACTTACTGGGGGTTTTGGTGGCATTAAGCCTACCCATTCCCTACTACCAACATGGTCCAAAGGGCGGTTCGTGTCTGTCCTTTTATAGTAAAAACTATAGTTTCTATACAATCACTTTCACAATTGTGTAAATAACTATGTATCTTTAAAAACACTTGAATTCATGATTTTACAGAGGCACTGAGACTTATCAAAGAAACATACATGGCTAAAAACAATTTCTCCAAATTTCCATACATTTATAGTGACTTAAATGGTCACTATACATGGCCTTGGACCACAAAGAGAAGAATTAGACATGTATTGTTACCATCTAAGTCATGCATCTCTAAGTTACTTCAAATCTTCATTTATGCCATAATTTTATTCGAATTCTTCTCCTTATGGTCTAAAAAGGCAATTATTTCCTACAAACACACTTGAAGCAAATTAAGTGCCAAAAATGCTATACAACTATTAAATAGCATGCAAAACACATTAAATATGGTTATATAAATATAGTTAAATAATCATTTATCATACAATTTAAGTATAGAGGAGGGACTTAGCTACCTACACTTATCAAATTTTTTATGATCAACTTATTTGGGGGCAATGCTCAAAATTTTTTTCTTTGAAAGCATATTACTTGAGTTAATTCTCTACAAGCTTCATTATTGTTTTAATTCAAAATATTTAATCATTAGTTATGAGCCTCAATTATTAGTTAGTTAATTTTGCTTTATTAATTTTGAGAATGGATACATGAATTGTATGAAGATAGTTCTTACATATTTTTCAGATAAATTGAGTTAAATATGCGTTCTTTCTCAACATTTGCATTATCTCACATGAAAAAAATGAATAAATGAGCTTAAACAAATTCATTTTGATGTCTTTAAACTAAGTAAAAAGATTGAAGTTAAAGAGTGGTTCTAGTGACCATTTGAAGCAATAACCTAATTTTGTAACTGAGAACATTCAAAACAAGGTTTTCACTCTTATGTTTAAAGTTTAGGTGACTTTTGAAACAATCTTTAAAATCTCTTTTATTAATTTGGATTTATTATTTTACTTATCATTTAAATAAGGTTATGAATATGTTTAAGATTTTCCTTCTCATATATGATCATCTAATACATTAAGCTAAATTATGTGAAATAAGTTAAAGGTTAAAGGATAGTGTATTAGATCAAATTGATTTATGACTTAATACAATTGTTCAAATGTCTAAAAATTTGATAAACATTGCAATTTTATAATTAGTAGAGAATCTTGCTGATATATTTGATTTGTTAAATATTTTCCTAGAATTTCCAACTATTTTTTAATAACTAATTTAATTTAATTTAATTGATGACAAAATAATTATTAAATGCGGAGAAATTTGATAAATGCTAATGATAATATAATTTTAACATGATTTTGGAGAGCATTATGCTTGTGTTTTGATGTTTTCCAATAAACTTTGTAATAAAAATGAATTATATTTGATTTTAGGAGTTTTTTAGACCCTCAATAAAGCAGAAGTAAATTTGGGAAGATTTTAGTCAAGTTGGAGAAATTTTGGTAGATTGACATATAATATGGTGCCAACATGGTACTGAGTTACTACTTATGTTCAATGTTGCCACATTCTATTTCTAGGCAAGTTTTTTGAATGACTAACCCAATAGTATCAAGGACGTGTGTCCTAACCATGTTCAATAAAAGAGCATTCTATTCTCTAAAGATTCATAACATCCTACCACATTTTGCCTATATTTGCTAATATGAGGGAAACATAGACCTATTTCGATATGCATATTGGTGGCATTGTATTAAGTTAAGAGTGGTATTAAACAATATGAGAATGTTGTCTAGTGTTTAGGATGTATTGGGTGAAAATTCTAATGTCTATTTTTAAAAGACAGAAGGCAAAAAATAGAAAGGAAAGATTTTAAGGAGTTTTAAGATATCAATTTCAGAACTAAAACATCATTTAGGAGAAATTAAAGTAGATGATATTCAAGAAAGAGTAACCTAGGAGGGAATAAGAAGACTTATTAAGATTTATCAAAAACATTCAAGATTTAATCCGTGATAATTCAAACTTCTTTCTTGCTTTATTTTTAATTCTTTATAGGTTTTCATTTTTTATCATGAATTAATTAAGATATAAATCTAGGTGGGATAGACCCTAGGTGGGATAGACCCTAAGACTTGATGTTTTAAATTGATTCTAGATTTAATGAAATGTTTTAGTTTTATTGAGAATTTTTAATGAATATATTATGTTGAATCAAAATTTGTCATAATTTTAATTCAATTTTAGATTTCATACAATTGGATCAATAGATTATTTGTAAAGATACATGAAGAAGATTTATGGATCTACAAAGTATCCTTTATTTACCATGAAGTAGCTATTTAGGAAGAGAGAAACAATAGGACTTTTGGAAACTCCACCTTCATAAAAGAGGTTGTTTCTTTGATGTTGTTTAAGAATATCAAAAACCATATCATTGCTCTAAGAAATGACTCACACGTTATCTCACAAAGGAAAATAGAATAGAGAATCAAATAGTTCTTCCTATTTTGTCAAATTTCGTTAATTTGTGATGTTATGATCATTTTACTTTGTAATAACTAGTTATGATCAAACTTATTGTATCTTAAGTCTTATTTATTAATTTAATTTCAATTTAAAAAAAGATAGATCACAACATGAACAATGAGAATTATATGAAACCATAAAGATATAATCACATAAATCTTTTAGGTTAGGGTAAAACCTATCGTGGGAATTAACAAAAAGTAGTGTTGCATTTTCAAGAGTTTTAATTAAAAATGATTTTTAATCAACTTAAGCATAGGAGTTATATTGCTCAGGAGAGAATAAAATTGAGTTATATGACTCAACTTAATCTGTTACACAATCCTTCAAAGTTCAACTCAATTCAAAAATTTCAAGTTAACATATAAAATGAACATGTATGAGAACAAAATTTTAAACTTCAAACATGATTAAAAGCACTTCCAAATATTAAAGATCAAGGGACTTTAAGATTCAGGTAAAAAGCTTCAATGTCTCTTGATGAATGTAAAGGCTCATACAATAAAGTAAGATGAAATAATTATGAGGGTGAAACTTTTGGATCAACAAATTAACAAAGTGAGCTTATAAATAATAATAATAAACGTGAAATGACCTTAATGATCCTTGATATTCTTTTTCCTTAATCTGATCCTCACTTTATTGGTTGCAAACTTCATTTCTCTTTGTCAACTTCACGTACTATCTTCTTGAGTTTATGGCTTCATTTAGTTCTAATATTTCTTTTCATCAAAATAATAAACATATTAGTAGTAATAATGTTTTGTTATCACTAAAAAAAATCAATTGGAAACTCCTTTGGTTCAACAATCTCCCCTTTTTGGAAGATGATAAAACATTTGTAATATTAGAGAAAAGAAAATAAATATCAAGAAGGTGATTAACTTCCCCTCAATTCATACATCAAACATAATTTAATATCAAGAACATAATTAAATATCAAGAACAAAAGAGATATTTAAAATCAACGAATTATAAGAGGTATATGATATAAAGAGAAAAAAAATGATAAAACAATCACTCTCCCTGAACTTCATCACTCCCTGTGAATGTTATCACTCCCCCTAAATGTTATCTCTCCTAAATCTATTATCACATATCTTTCTCCCCCTTTTTGGAATCATAAAAAAGAAATAAATTAGCTAAAAGTTCATAATTTAAAGTGTCATGAATCAAGCTAAATTTGAAAAAAAATAACATGTTTTATTAAGATTGATAAAATTTCTAATTATATAGTGCTATTAAATAATTAAGGAGTCAAAACAAAAGATCAATCTTAATGAAAACATCCCTAATTGTGTCTAATTTTTAAAAATCCCAATTTGGTGTTAGGCCTAAGTTAAAAGATTTAACTAAGGCACCAAGGTAAGTTTTAACAAAATTAAAAGTTATAATTGTAACAAATAAAAGTATTATTGCAATATGGAATCATCAATTTCGTAAAATAATGTATAATTTTGATAGCCTCAATATTTTAAAAAATAAGTATGAAAAACCTCCCAAAATACCAAAATTAAGCTAAAGTAAAGATATATTGATATAATTGAAAGTGAAACAACCTTAACTCCTTTTACATTTTAACTATAAAGGCACAAATTTGAAAAGATAGCTTTTAATTAAGAAAAGATTGAAAATCCATAAATCGGAAACCATATAAAATTTTAATTTGATGTAAAATTGATGACAACTTTATGAAATGGGGGATAATGTTTTTGAAGGAAAAGAGTTTGCTAGGGGTTTTGGAAGATATAAACATAAAATATGATAATATAAGAAAAGGGGTGAAAGAGATATTAAAAATAGGAGAACTAGTTGACCATATGCCTCAACTAGTCGACTAATGTTTGTGTTTCGAAGATAACTAAAAGTAAATAGTGGAGGCGTGAAACAAAAACTAGTTTGGATTTAAAATATAATCTACTAGTCAACAAATGAAATATATTGGCCATCCTATGTTAGTTACTTATTGACCAAGGATAGTGAACAAACTCTTTAGGAAAGAAGGGAGTCTCAAAATCAAGGACAACTAGTGTGGCTGCCTTGGCAACTAGATATATGATCAAACAAAAAATAAACTTGCTAGAAAGGGAAAAAATATGGTTTTTGGTTAATCATACCTAATTTTCTTTTAATTGATAAAATTTTATCCTTATAAGTTTTGAAAAAATAATTACCCAATTAATGTAAATTATAACTTAGTATCCTTAATTTTTATAATAATCTTTAAGTCTAGGTATTAATTTTAACACTTTAAAAATAATAATTGAACATCTTATTCATAATTCAAATGCAAACAATCATCACCAAAGGTTTATAATTAAATTCACACATAAACATAAGTTATCACATATTTCTAAATTATGAAAACATAGTAATAAGATATTTGAATGAAAATTCTTCTTGAGTTTACAATCCATTGAAGGCTTTTTAGCCTTCTCATTTCTCTTACTTAGTTTAACAATTTTCTCTTCTGAAAAGTCCTTGGTGGCTAAATACTCCACATCCTACAACAACATCTTTTATACTTTCTTAGAGCTAAGAAGGTTAGATTCGTCATGATAAAATATATAAACTCCTTAATAATACTCAATTTAATAACTACTATACTTACTATACATCTTTGCTCTTTCATTTCTAATAGCTTTACAAACTAAGGTAATCAATATTAACCCGCACATTCAAAGTTTTTCTTAGCATTTTTTGTTTAAGAAATAAAATCTATCAACATGTCTATATTTACCATAAAAGTGACATACAATATTATATGAGTGATGATGATACATATATGCATTTCTGTGTGTGTATGCATAATGAGGAAATTTCCTTTAACCATTAAATTTTTTGAATGTTCTCCTAGGGTAGTGAAATGTCCCATGAGTATATATTTGATTCCTACTATGAATGAAAGCTTGATGTATGTTTCTTTGAGGCTTAAAAGTACGTGGGTGGTTTGCATGTTATCATAAAAATTATGCATATTCTTCCCTTGATAGGATTAAACTCTATACATAGGATGAAAGCCATATATAAAAGCATGATGCTTACTTTTAGGATTAGTCCTAGTGGATGCTTTCTTTTAGGATTAGTCCTAATTTTGTATGTGAGGAGAGATCCAACATGTTCCTCCAATGTTAGTGTTATTAGATCCTTGGCTTATTGAATAGTTGTCACTTTAGTTTCTCGTGTCTTTAAAAGTGACCTAAGAAACTTTCTTACCATTTCAAAATTAATATAGATCCTTCTAAGACCTTTAAGAGATTAATAATGTAAATAAATCTAGTATACATTCTTGATATGCTTTTATCATGCATAATTTGAAACAATTCATATTGATGCATTAGCATGCTTACTTTATTCTATTTTACTTGATTGCTTCCCTCATATGTAACTTCTAAAATATGCCAAATTTTATGACCTTTTTCACACGTAAAGAACATATTGAATTCATTTCTTCCTAATACATAAAAAAGAATATGTATGGCCCTACTTTTCAAAAAAAAACTACTCTCTTATTATTGAAGTTCAAATTATTCCTTTAATTTGGTTATCTTTTTGTTATCTACAATTTTAGTAAGAATAAAGGGACCATTTGACACTATTTCCTAAAGGTTCATACTTTCGGCCATTAAAAAAAATCTCATCCTAGTTTTCCAATAAAGTTAATCATTGTCATTAAAGAAAGGTAGTCTACTAATGCTTTGACCCTTTTGGTTAAATGATAACGATGATGCTCCTAAATATTCCATTATGATATTGTCTATAGGATTTTGTTAAAATGATAGATCTACTATAATACCACTTGTTAGTTCCTAATGACACGTAAAAGGAATGGTGAATTGGGCTTTTATAAAATTCAACAAAATTTTAACCAATGAATTCAATTAATAACAATCAATATAAATAAGCATGGGGAAATTACTTAATAAAAATTAATTAAAATTAAGTAATAATTTAAAATTTTAAGGAGGAGAGAATGCAAACTGATTTATAATGGTTCGAAATCAACCCTTTCTTACATCCACTCCTAAGACTCTTTTTGGAATCTACTGTAATTCTTCTTTTAATGTGAAGAATAACCTTTATGCAATCTTTCTTGATAAAGAGAAACCCTTCTTATAATCTTCTTCTAAGGTGAATAGGAATCTTAATCCTACTTGGAATGCTCCCAAATACAATATTAATTGAACTTTTTCTAAGTGTCAATTATGAAATAACTAAAAGGGCACAACATAGTTATAGCTAGTGTTGACAAATACAGATCGATCCCACGAAGGTGATACATACTAATACTTACCATTATACTATTATCTAGTCTGCAAGTTTGATTTGGGATTTTAATTAAAGAAAAGAAAACTTAAGCAAATAAAATAAAATCGACAACAAGATTAAACAGAGGATTAAGAAATTACTTAGAAAACTATCGATATCAAAACTTAGTGTTTAGGTTTCAAACCCTCATAAATACCATTAATTGATTGATCATTTATTAATCAATTGTTTTATTGATTTATTAGAATATGGATACTCCAATGATATGCTAATAACTCACTATTGAGTTTAATAACAACTATTCCTAAGGTTATCAATTGAATTACTCAGGTTAATGTTTAAATAATTGCTTTACCAATTTGTGAATCCCGCTATTAGGTTTTGTCCTAATCCAAAGGATTTATGCCATCTTATCTCTAGGGTTACAATCAACTCCTTCCAATTATGATAGATTTATTAAAACACAAGATTTCTCTATCTCTATGTTATGAAATCAGATTATACACTAATATTTCAAATCTATTAGAACATATATTAAACACGTATTTGAATCACAATATACCAAGTTGAACAATTGCATTAATAAAAGAATCAAAACATGTTATTGCACAAAACTATGGTTCATTTAACCTAGGCATTAAAGGAATTTAGTTACTAATTAGAACATAAAATCAAACATAAATAGAAGGAAAAATGAATTGAAAACAATGGGTTTATAATTCTAAATCCCCCTATTTGTCTTCTATTGAATATTCTTGCAAGGTAGAGGTTTGATCTTGTATTCTGATGGATCTTTCGATGATTTCTTCATGTTTTCCACTTCTCTAACTCAAAATCGTGCCCTCTAAATAATCTTAACTTCTGTAAATGTTAAGCATATTATTATTATTATTGAGGGGTATAGGTTGTCCAAAAGAAAGAGAGTTGTGGTTGAAGTTATTCCCACTTGTGTGGAATAGGTAAAGATGGGTCATGGTTGTCTTTGGATATTCCTTAATGCAAGGAATAGGTAATCTTTAGGAATGTTATTCCTTGGGTCATAAAATAAACGAAACAAGGGAATAAGTAATAGGTAGGAATAGAAGGGTAATAGAATTTCTATTACCCTCAACCAAACAGCCCTATAATATTTTTCAAAAAAAAAGTTTTACCTATAATAAAACCCTCAATATATATTAGTATAAAATCGTAAACTTGTAGTATTAAAGATGTCGATCCCACGAGAAAATATCTAAAACTGACTTTGTCTAAGGTATAAAAAATATGGTTTCAATAGAAGTGAATAATAAGAAATTTAAACAATTAAATAAAATTGAGCTGCTACAATGACACAAGGATGATTAAGGATAAAATCTTAGGATTCATTATATCGTTATTTTGCTCCCTTAACCACTATTGATTCAATTGGGTGTTGATCCAAGATTTTTAAAAAGATTGATTATTCTCTCTCAAGACTAATTGATTAACCCTAATTGACTACGAAATTCCAGATTTTGCAATCTTTCGATTAAAAAAAACATCATAACATTTGAAAACTAGTTCTTAAGTGAGCTATTGAACAATTGAGTTTTCACATAAGATCTCTCTTCATATGATTATCAATTTGATATTTGCACGACTTATCACTCTATTGATTTATTGTCAAAGTGCTAACATATACAAATATCACAACACCGAAATAATGTATTGAAAGAAATAACGATCATGTCATAACATAATTCAAGAACAAATACTAATATGAAAATTATAACATCATAAACGTATATAGAATCTTCAAATTCAGTTTACACATCAAGTTTAATGAAAATAAAAAAAAGGAAAGAAAGAAGAATTTGATTTGGAACTGAATCTGGAATTCTGGAAATTCTCCAATGCTCTTCTTGATCCTCCTTGCTTGATCTAATTTAGTAAGATGATAGCTATCTTTTTAGAGTGTTTTACGTTCTTAAATAGTTCTTGAGGCTTTTACGGTTATTTCTAAGGTTTCCACACTTAATTTGGTTAAAAAATAGCCCCAAAATTTCAAATTACAAAAGGAAACGTGAGTTGGAAAAATTGAAATTCGCTGGAATTGTTGTCTACACCCTCTATCACGATCATGACCTACTTTTATGCTTCAAATTCTTTTATTTTCTTCAATTTCATGTTTTCATACACTTAAACAGACATCATACACCTCTTAAAACATAAAACTAAGATCCAAATCATGCTCTAAACCACACAAACCTTTGAGTTTGCTTCTTTAACTTATATGATCTTCAAAAATAATAAATTTAATCATATAAACCATTTCAAATCATTGTAATTAAAAACCCTAATTTTAGAATTCAAAACAAACCCAACTACCTAAATTTTCTATCTAACTACTGAACATGACAAGTTTTGGTGATTAACTTGACCTTGCATCCTTTAAAACTTAGGTAGGATCAATTATGAGTGACTCGCTACCGCCCTTTTCTCTACAAGACAATTTTGTAGCCTATAAATAGGTTATAAGTTGGAAGAGAGTTAAAAGGAAATAATTAATCAAATCAAAGAATCTAAGTAATTTTTGTAATGCCCTTTTCAATAACAAACTGTCAATATAATTACGAATGATGAAATCCCATGAATCTTTGATAGAATCAAATAGCTTGTGTTGAAGGACGTTGAATTACTCTTCTTCTTCTACAATCACCATCGTCCACTCTTTCACTTTAGCTTCCTAAATAGGGGCTTTTGTATATTCCTCAAACTTTATATCCTTTATCACCTATTCCTTATAACTTACTTCTTTAAAGCAACCCTTCTCTAGCATTTTGATATACTCATCCATTATGTCTATTTCCATATAAGAGTTACTTTCTTTCAAATTTTTCAAGTCTTTATTCATACTGAACTCCACATGCTCATCACCAATCCAAAGAAGTAATTTGCCTTCACAAAAAATCTATCAATGCTTTATTAGTGTTCATGAGGGGTCATCCAAGAATTAGTAGATAGTTCTTATCCTCTTCAAAATCTATTATGATGAAATCCACATGAATAATAAACTTGTCCACTTTTATGATAACATCCTTTACCAAATCAAACAGTTTCTTTATGGATCGATCCACCAACTAAATAAGCATCAAAGTTGGCATCACATTGCCTAGCCCTAATTTCCTAAAGGTCGACAAAGGCATAAGATTTATACTTATGCCTAAGTTGCATAAACACTTTGCAAATTCTAACTCACCAATCACATAGGGTATTATAAAGCTTCCAGGATCCTTCAGCTTAAAAAGCATGCGACTAGTGATAATAGAGATATAACTTTCAGTTAGTTCCACCATTTGATTCTCTTCCTAAGTTTGTTTCTTTGTTAATATATCCTTTAGGAATTTGGCATACTTAGGCATATGTTCCAATGCCTCCACAAAAGATAAATTAATTTGCACAGTTTTCAAATTCTTCATGAACTTTGCAAAATGTTCATCCAGTTTGTTCTTTATTAATCATTAGGGAAATGGAATCTTGGGTGATTATGGAGGAGGGGCAATGTAATAAGGATGATCACTTATGTCTACATCTTTTTTCTTCTTTTCTTGGTCTACTTCTAGGTAGGTTTCAAATTGTTTCTCCGCTGATTGCCCGAGCTCTTTTCCACGTATGATTATGATTGCCTTAAGTTGCTCCCTTGGGTTTGCTACAATATTGCTTAGGAGACTCCTCACACTTCCTATTAATAACGTATTCTCCAATTGACTCATTTGGACCTCTAAGTTATGAATGGAAGAGGCATGGTTTTTAGTCACTTGCTCAAACTTCCGTTAAACCTTTTTTAAGCCTCATCCATGCTTATGATCTTCCCTTCCAGCCTCTTATGAGCTTCATCCATGCTCATGACCTTGTCTATAATTTTTGCAATTTAGAGTCATTAGCATTGAAATTATTTTTTTGAAATCTAGGTGGCCCTTAATTCTACATTTGATTACCCGTATTGTTTAACCAAGAAAATTTTGGGTGGTTCCTCCACCCAAGGATATAAGTAATAGAATAAAGTTTGTTTCCTCCTTTTCGACCGAATTATATATCAATGTAGTTAGGTCACTTCGTATTGTTATTTTGCATTAAAAACAATCAGTGGTAACATGACTAACTTGCCTACGTAACTCGCATCCATGCTGAATTGTTCTAACTGTAGTGGGTGAAGAGGCTTGTAGGTTATTTAGTTTTCTTATTAAGTTATCGATCTCAACCTGTATTGCTATCATTGAATCCATGACAATGACTTCCTTATAATCTCGAAAAGCATACTGCTGTCTACTTCTACTCAACATCAAAGATAGTTGTTGTTCACCATCTCTTCTAGCAAATCCTTGCCTTCCTCAACTGTCTTCTGCATAAGAGATCCTCCAAAAGCTACATCTATGGTGCCCCTCATGGATGGATTAACTCCATGATGGAATGTTTGCAAGGGAATTTCCTTTGTTAGATTACGGTGTGGGCATCTCCTTTACAAGTCCTTATGATGCTCCTACGCTTCATAAAGTAACTCCCTATCTCTTTTTTGGAAATTTGTAATTTCCTTTATCAACTTTTTTGTCTTTGTAATGTGAAAGGAAAGAGTCTCATCCTAATAGCATCTTTCGACATTTTATAATATCATAAAGTATCACATATTTCAAGAAAATTCACCAAATGGACGTTAGGATCCTCATTAGTTAAGCCATAAAACTACAAATTAGTTTACAAGATGTTCAACAAAGTTGGTTTGATCTCGAATGACATTGCTTGCACCAATGGTCAAGTGAATCCTTAATGTCAGCGTTAAACCTTGACCTCATGAAATCCATAAGGGTTTGCTGCTGGTCTCCTTGATTGAATTCTTTTTCCATTGTTTATTAATCTCCTTCTGGTTTCTCGCTCTTCGAATTGTTCATTCTTGTCTTGCGCTATCAAGTGCTAGAGTTTATTAGACCTTGTTTGAACTCCGAGTAACTCTTATGTTCAAGCAGTTGCATAGAAAGGCAAAAAATTCTTTAAAACAAAGGAATTCAACTAGTTCTAAACTAATTCCCCAGTAACAACGTCAAAAACTTGTTGAACAAATTTTACTTATAATAAAACCTTCAATATTTGCAAGTATATAGATCATAAACTTATAGTATTAAAGGTGTCAATTCGACGAGGAAATAGTTAAAACTAAGTGAACCTAACTTTGTCTAAAGTATAAAAATATGACTTGAATGAAAGTGAATAATAATAAATTGAAACAATCAAATAAAATTGAGCACTTAACCAACTAACAATTAAGCTATCACAATAACAAAAGGATGATCAAAGATAAAAGCTTAGGATTCATTCTATCATTATCTTACTCCCTTAACCACTATTGATTCAATGTGTCGATCCTAGATTTTTGAAGGATTTGATTACTCTCTCAAGACCTAATCATTTAACCTAAATTGATTAACCTTAATTGATTACAAATTTCTAGATTTTGCAATCTCTCGATTCACAAAAATAGCCTAACATTTTTTGCTAGTTTTTAAGTGATCTATTAAACAATTGAGTTTTCATACAAGATCTCTCTTCATATGACTATTGATTTGATATTTGTATGACTTATTTATGTCTCTAACTCTTATTACCAACCTAATCATAATACTTTCGATTCACTCTCTCGATTTGTTATCGAAGTATTAACACACCCAAATATCTGGTGGTGAGTCTAGGTCGATCCCACAGAGAGTGTGTGTAAAATTTATGAAATGAAATTAATCAGTGTTTAGGTTTAAGGGAGGTTTTGGATTTTTGGAATAAGAAAATAAAATGAAACTGCACTAACAAAAACAAATTAAAGAAAACATGCAAAAAATGATTAAAATGGGAAATTCGGTAAGGACCTGGTTCTTTGGTGCAATCTTGGCCTACACACTAATGAAGTATATTTCCACGATTTGTTGTTCTTAAACCTCTCCTAGCAACTATTAATCATGGGTTAATAATGAACCCAAGTTTTTCCTTAGATTTTGTTTAATCAAGATATGATCATTAATTAAACCTAACCACCGAATAACCTAGGATATGATCTCTATATTTAATTAGACAGTAACATTAAGAATTAGGAAAACTGATTAATTAAGGCAATAACCACATACGATGTGTCATTTAACCTAGATGGTGTTATCCCTAATGATTACGAATCATTAGTCGCCACATATGAATTTCAACATAACAATTACGGATTATATTGAAATTCCAGTAATAGGTTTGCAAATAAACTATTCAATTAATGCATTAAAATCATCTTTTCACAATACCCAATTCAACAAACACAAGATAACATAATCAATTCCTATTAAGAGAGAGAAATAACCAAAAACGAAGAAATACATTTATCCCAGGTCATCGGCATCGATGTCACCTTTAAACCAGCGCAGGGAACTTAGCCTTCTATGGGTCTCTCCCAAAAAAATGTTTCAGCCCCCATTGATAACCCTACGAAAGACCCCTAGTTGCTCTCCCTTTGTTTCTGTCGCAAACTCTCTTCTGTTTTCTTCTTACGCTACTGTAGCTTTGACGTGACAAATAAACATGTTGGGTTACGCATACTATTCATGCCTCACTTAAAAACTCACAGACCTCCTCTATTAAACGCTATGTTTAACGCTGCATTGAATCTAGAAGCTATCTGTTTTAAATACAAACACAAGATGTTTGTGTGAAACGCAGACTATGTTTTGCTCTAACCTCCAGCTGCTACGCTGCATTTCATCCCCTACCTTGTCCTCCTGCACTACGTTTTCTTCATCTTGCACTGTCTTTTTGTCTTTTTTTTCAACTCTCCATCTTCATTCACTGTTCTGTACATTTTTTCTTCTTTTCATTTTCTTCTTGTCTTTTAATTTTCTTCTTGTTGCTCCATAAAGACAAGTAAAAATTAATCTTCAAAAATTGGCCAAAATATAGAGCTTCGACGCACTTTAACTTTTTTGCTTCCGAATTGTACCTAAAATCACATATGAGTCAAAGTGAGTAAGTTAAGCAATTTGATGTCAATAATCACTAAGTGTTATGGAATAATTTCATAATCAATTAAGCACCTATTAATTTCCCCCACACCTAGCTTTTGGTTGTCCTCAAGCAAAACATTAAAATTAAGCTCAAAGACCTAAAAACATTGACTCGTTCCTATATGTTCCAAGAATATATAATCATAACCAAAGATGAGTGACTTTCAAAAATCATAGCAAGAACTCAACATTCCAAGTTTTTACTCATGATCAATCAACATACCTTCAAAAAATGAGCAATCTAATGGTAGACTCAGAAAATGTGTTTAACTAAAATATATCCATAGGTACACTCAACACCATTCATGACCATGTCATTCCAAAACTTTGTATATCATTTCATTTCTCCACCATTAATGTTCACATGAAAAATCATGAATTAAAGGACTTTTTAAGGTTGTAATGTGGGTAAAGGCAAGGTGAGATTTGTTTGAGTCAAGTAGCATGAAAGCCATCAAAGCTAGTGAAATAAAAGTAACAATCAATTAAAAACTGGGTACAGTCAGCTATGACAAATGCAACATTTATATTTCACAACCCCATTCAGCTCTCACACACTAACCATATGAAGCATATACCAATCGAAGGAATCACTCATATAATTTATGCCAATAACACATTGAACCACAAGAGTAAACCTTCCAAGCCAACATCTACCTCGTGTTCAACATACTGAAATAACACATTCATTACAACTCTAGGAAGATGCATTAATTATGAATAACTTTACAAACTCATATGCACTTCTTCCTTGATAAATTTATTTAATCAAAAGTTTTTTTCATTCTTTTTCATTTTCTTCTTTATTTCTTTTTCATTTTCTTTTCTTTTTTCTTTTTTTTTTGCTTTTCTCTTTTCTTTCTTTCTTTTCCTTATAAAAATTAAAATAAACTACATCAACATGGGAATTTCAATTATAAGACATAACAAAACATCCCAATATTAACCAACCTACATATGTGTACACACCCACACTTACACTTTTGTAAGTCCACAAACTCACCAATCACAAATGTTCCACTAGCTTTATGGCTTGGGTAGGAAATTTGGTTAAGTATAAAACATGTAATATGGTTGATACAAAAAGAAAGGATAATAAGGCTCAAAGGGGCTTATCAAAAAGGAAAATCATATAATAGGTAGGCTATTTGGCTAATGTAGTTCGGAAAAGCAAAGAATGCCTAATCATATCCATGTTAATGTATATGATAAAATGTGGTCTCGAATAGAAATTCAAGGCAAAATTAGGATTTACATGTCATGAAGGTCAAACATTATCAAAAGACAATAAGACTGATATGAATGTGTCAGTTAAATAAGGGTAAAATTCTCACCGACTTTGTCTACCACTAGTCACTACTCTTTTAAAGATAATGCATATTGAACAATCACAAGAGTAAAAGTACATGATAAAGTTGCTACAAAATTTTATAGTCAATTCATTCTCTAATCATGACTATATAGTCCCAGAAGCAACAGAAAATGAGAAAATGTTTGTTTGTTTGTTTTATTCTTTCTCTCATTTTGGTTGAAAACTTAAAATAAGTAAAACAAACAAATTAAAAAACATACATACATATAAAAAGTAATGCGGAAATGTAAAGGAAATTAAATTTACTTCCCTTGGGTTGCCTCCTAAGAAGCACCTTTGTTTAAGGTCGTTAGCTCAACTTCATATTTCCTCCTCACGTGACAAAAATTGTGATCTTTAGGTGTCACATATGGCTCCTCCACGTGAGGTTCTTCCGGATAAGGCCTTGGTTGATAATCGTTCACCTCCAGCGTCTTCCCTATCTTTAGATTCTTCATCTCTACTTAGTCCTCGCTCTTTTGAAATAATTCGAATGACTCTTCGCCTTTTTCTTCTTCGTTTAATTCTTTCAACCTATTAGGTAAAGGTGAAGGGTTAGTCTCAAAATAATTACAAACTCAGTACTTTCCTCCGAGCTAAAAGATATGTTATTTTGTACCTCGAGCTCCTCCTTAACTTCTTCAACATAAGCAATTCGTTGAGGATTGATCTCGAACTTCTCAAGCTCCTCATCACTTTGTAAAGTTTCTGCACAAACATCCATTGGGTACACCTTAGGTTGATTGGCTACTCCTCTTTGATTTACAGTTTTAGATGATTGATATCTCCCCATTAAGACAATGTATCTTGCTAGAATTGTAGAACATCCTGTCGTATTTGTTGTACACCTTGTTGAAATGGCTATTGCATATTCAATTGGAACTGCTGCATATCTTGTTGAATTTGAAGATTATTAGCAGCCATAATATTAAGTATTTCTTCTAGAGATGTACCTGAGTCATTTTGACTCTTCAAATCTTAGGCACTAGACCATGTATTTTTTGGAATTGCCCTCCATCCTATTGGAGTTATAGAGTATTATGGTACAATTATAAAGTATTAGTGTTCATAATATTAATCAACTCTTCTAGAGATGGACCGGGGTCATGATAGGAAGCTTCTTGTTTGTATGAGAATTGTTGTACGTCCTGCAAACTATCATGGAAGTAATTCTGATGATTATCCCATCTATAACAAAAGTTAGGTTGTCAATCCAAACATTGTTATAGGATTTAGAATATGAGATATAAAAGAAATTACTTCCATCTATATTGAATTTTTTTAATCACAAACACGAAACAGAAAAATGAAAAGATCACGAAATAACTTATAAGAAATCAATTGTGAACAAATATATACAAAACACAAATTAAATCATAAAAAAAGCTAAAACGCCGTACTCCCCAACAATGGTACCAAAATTGAAAATGCATCGTAACCCTAGTAAAAATAAAAACTAGATTACTACTATAGTAGTGGTGAGTCTAGATCGATCCCAAATAGAGTGTGTGCAAAGTTTATGAAATGAAATTAATTGATGTTTAGGTTTAAGGGTTTTGGATTTTTGGAATAAGAAAATAAAATAAAACTAGACTAACAAAAACAAATTAAAGAAAAACATGCAAAAAATGATAAAAATGGGAAATTTGGTGGGGACCTAGTTCTTTCGTTCAATCTTGGCCTACTTCTTAATTAAGCATATTTCCATGATTTGTTGTTCTTAAACCTCTCCTAGCAACTATTAATCGTAGGCTAATAATTAACTCAAGTTTTCCCTTAGGTTTTGTTTAATCAAGATACAATCATTAATTAAACCTAACCATCGAATCACCTGGGATACGATCTCTAAATTTAATTAGGCAGTAGCATTAAGAATTAGGAAAACTGATTAACCACAAATGATGCGTCATTTAACCTAGGTCATGTTATTCCTAATGATTACGAATCATTAGTCGCTACATATAAATTTCAACATAACAATTACAGATTATATTGAAATTCTAGTAATGGGTTTGTAAATAAACGATTCAATGAACGAACGTTAAAATCATCTTTTTATAATGCCCAATTCAATAAACACAAGATAACATGATCAATTCCTAATGAGAGAAAGAAACAATTAAGACCGAAGAAATACATTTATCCTGGGTCGCCAGTGTAACATCCCCTCACTTATGGGAAGGGCATTTTGATCATTTTGGATCGGGTTAGGATTATTGAAAGCATTTTTGACATACTCATGCATTCATATATGCACATGAATAATAAATAGTGAATTTTTTGCACATGAAATGCTTGTACATGCATGAATGACATTTCCCGGTTTTAATTGTGAATAATTGAGTTATATAGAAAATGTGTTTTGTTTGATTGAGGATTAGAATTAGAGAGGTTAATTAGGGTTTTCCTAATTTTAGAGAATTATAGGAATTTTTTGGAAATTTTCTGGAATTGTTTCCAGACCCAAAAAAAATTGTCAAGTGACAGAATAGGGGTCATCCAGTAGCGAAATTTGTTGTCCAATGGCACTGGAAACTTAGGTATA
>JANQBM010454571.1:0-17928 GCA_025594535.1 Erythroxylum domingense
TATACCGATTTTTGTTGAGTGAAGTGATGTGACACGCCACCCTCGCAGGGCACGGATTCGGATATCACCGTCGATATTGGGTTCGGGTCCAGTCGAGAGTGGGGTGTTACACCAGTAATGACATATTAAGGACATAAACTTATCCACACCCACAATTTTGACAGTAGAAAAGTAATAATCAACAAACAAAGAAGAGAAGAAACTATGATCCAACTAGACAACTAACATTCCTACTTATCAAAACAGCTAAAAACCTAAAAAGAGCCAAAGACCAAGCAACCGCAAGGCAATGAGCAAACATAAGATCAAGAAAACATGTAATCTAATCTTTAAACCCAAGGAAAAATCTATAGTGATCTAAACAAGCATTGACAAGAAACACTCACCCAATCTACAAGAAAAGGCCGCTAGAATTTGCGAAACAAGAGAAAATTAGGGCTAAGATCCCAAACAAAACCTGGAGATAGAGTAAATAGCAGAAGGGAAATTGATCGATAAAAACATAAAGAGGAAATTGATCGATAAAAACATGAAGCACTACACTCTTGTTGTCCTAGATAAATAAAGTTCAAAGAAAAAGAGAGAAACTTGGATAAGAACTAATAAAGAATCGAATCTCATCCAGCAAAAATAGAATAGTTGGGTATAAAAGCTCGTTACAGGCACAAATCTAATCCAAATTAACCAAAAACTTAAACTTCATCGTTTAGAAACCAAAGGGATCCCACTAAATTGAAGAAGTGAAAATCAAAAGCGTAAGTTAGGAGATCCACAGAATAGCAGTAACATAACACATCACAATTGCAAAGATTTCAGTTTTATTCACATTGTAATATGCAAACACATTAATTTTATGACCTCCTTCTGCTGTGATATAAAAGCTTCAGATCTACATCACATGTCAACACATATCTGCCATTACATCAACAAAAAGAAAAATAGAGAAGCTCCCATACAACGTAAATTCATTACTAACAATGCCACAAATACTTACACACTCAAAAACAATTACTAACACACAAGAGAGAGCACACAAACCTACAAATAGGTAGACTTGAAAGAGACAAACAGAGCAGTCTCTTAAAAATGCATACTTGAAAATAACTTCTGAAGACAATCCCAACCACATACCTCACTACAACAACCAAAAAAGAAAAGAAAATAGATCTGGGTTTAGCTTTTCATGTTCAGTTCTCTCTTCTGGCTACAGAAAGAAGCAGAACAAGAGAGCAAGATTTGAGTTTGATTGATGGGTCACTGCTAGGAAATGAGAGAGAGAGAGAGAGAGAGAGAGAGAGAGAGAGAGAGAGAATGAATGCTGGAAACATGAAAACATAAAACCCACTTCCAAAGATCTCTACCAACATTGAATACCAACCCTAAATTACCCTAAACTTCAAATTCAGGCACACAAACTACCTCGTAACACAAATAACTAAAGATATATCAACAATAACACAAAAACATCAAAAACCCAGAAAGATCCATGAGCAAAAGCATCAAGATTTATGATAGAAAAAGAGGAGATCTTATGGTTCAGGTAAGGTTAACCCCTACCAACAGCCTTCAGGAACACCCTCAGATCCTTAACAGAAACAATGAGAGAGACAGAAATTTAGCCATTATGCTTGCAAGGTGATTTGCTTTTGACTGCAATATCACACTTACTGGGCCAGATGACAGGGCTCCTTTAGGAAGTTAAAGAAACAGGGAGCATGAACAGGAGGAACCATACCAAACCTTTCGAAGATGATGGCTACATTTGAAGGGTACTTGTGTTGAAAAAATCATGTATTACACATAAATCACGCTCCAGATGATAAATTACAGGCTAATTTATCCCTTATAAATATGCAAAATATGTACTTATTACTAATATAAATTTTTGGTAACTTAAAATGATGTTTCAAAAATCCTTGTGAAATAAGAATAATTATCAATAAATAATTCAAAGTAACGAAATCCATTGATTAAAGAAATAGAGGAAGGAACCCAAATATCATAATGAATTAAGTTGAATGAATTGTTTGAAATAGAATCATTATCATTAAAGGACAAATTAGGTTATTTGTTAGGTTGACAAACTAAACATTTAAACGACCTAAATTTTGTAGATCATAATAGTCTAAGAGAAATTAAAGGGAGAGTTTTACTAGTTGAAGCATGACTAAGATGAAGATGTTATTGGTGAATGGAGGAGTTAGTGGTTGAATAATAAACAGAAGATTTTAAGGAAAAAGAAGAGAAATAATCTCAAATAATCAAACCCACCTGTGACCTATCCCAAGAATCTAACTTGTTTTCAAATCCTGTACTTGATAACTAGAGGGATAAAGTTTAACATTTAATCATGTTTCATATAACTGACCAAAAGGGATAAGACCAAGAGCTAAGTTATATATGCGGGAGGTTTCAAGAAGACTAAGATTAAGGATAGATGCAGGACTAGTATGAGTGATGCTCATTTTAGTACCATTTTGCAGTGTGGATTGATGTTAAGGAGGAGATAGGTTTTAAAGAAGATAAGAGTTTGATATTATTAGTTATATGGTTACAACCTGAAAATCATAAAACGAATGAGATTTAATTGAGGTGACAAATATAATAGTAAAGAAATTGAAAGGAATAACATGTAAGGATTTTTTAATCAAACATGTGGGCTTATATGTGTATAATTGTGTATAAAGGCTATCATATAATGTTGAGCCCAATTAATTAAAGTGGTCTAATATGGTTATCGTATTTTGGGCTTTATGTATCTATTTTAAGTGTGGGCTTTACATATGTAGAGACTGGGTTTATAATTTTTAGTTTTATGATGGGCCAAACTAGAAATTAGATTAGTGTTTTACCCTAATAAAAGTGGTAATGGTCCACAAATTGAACATACATGTAAATCTTTTCTGACATCCCATCTTCAAAGAGAAAACAAAGAGTTAGGGAAAACTCTGAAAAAGGCTACGTTCTAATTTGAAAGACAAAATCACAAGACTTCAGTGAATATTTCACAATAGATTCAGGTATGCTTATGCTTTTATTAATTCTTCATGATTTGATATGAACGAATCCTAACTTTAAGGGAATTAATAAAGACCTACAAGTGGTATCAGAGCTTTTTTCATGATTGGGTCATCAAGAATGATTTGTTTTTGCCTTTCGTATGATTGGAGTATCTTTTGTTTCTTTTCTATGGATCTGGTTACTGGCATATACGATATGTTTCTTACGCCTCATGGTTTTAGATCTAATTATTTCGTACATATATATGGTTTTAACTCTTTGATTTGGAATAAAACAAACAAATCTTCTTTTATTTCGGTGGGATTTTTTTGTAAAGTCTTTAACGACTTTCAAGAACATTTCATTACTTTCAAAGAATGTTTCTGTTGTCTTTTATAAGTTTTGATCATTGGATAATAAGCTAAAAATTACTTTATTTGGTTTTACAATTTAAACATTGTATATAGAAAAGAATTATCATTATTTAGTGTTATTGTTTAACCATCGGATGTCAACGGTGATAAAACAGAAACTTTTTTTAAAGCTTTATACATGTTGTGTGCTTCAGGATTTAGATAAAGACCAGAAATAAGCCTAAAACTTTAGCATCTTTGAAAGTTTTAAATTCATACTTATTAGTATGCATGTTACAGATTAATATTATTAGGAATGTGTTTTGGGGTCCAAAATTTATAATTTCTAGTTTGATTTGTAAAATTTTAACCTAATTCTCTATTTGAGCAGACAAGATTGTCAGTGTTATAGCATCAAGAAATTGGAACTACAATGCTTTCATATAACTTATGCAAAATTTGGGTATTTTAATTTCAGATTTTAGTAATTTAAAGAAATATATAGCATTTGAAATTAAATTAATTGAAGCAACATGTCGCCAAAGCAACCTCTCTTGTGAAAATTAATTTAACTTAGAATGTTAAAAAGTTTTGTGTGTATGTTATTCATGCAAATATTGACTGGCCTAAAGAAAAGTTAATATTTGGCCCGAATTGCATATACATTTGTAGTGGTTAATGTGTGGCAATTATTCAGTATAACATGTAAACATTAAATCAGTCTAAAGAAAGGTTTATTGTTTGAAATGCTTTATTGCCAATGTTTTATCACTACACCAAGGTACCATTTACAAGTTAGTATTTCTGTCCAAAGACTAAATATTAATATTGTGCTAGGGATCTTGTGATGGGGTCCTACCATTATCTGTATATAATTAATTTGGCATATTATAGTGTTGTTATGTGAGTAATTAGATTTTTGTTTTGTTTTGTTCTCTGTTTAGTTCCTGTTTCTGTTGTAAATATCTTTGCTAATGTTAATTCAATTCCTATGCTTAATGGAACTAATTTTAAGTCATGGAAGGAGAACATTTTGATTATTCTCAGAGTCATAGACTTGAATCTTCCTTTACGAGTCGATCATCCTGATCCACTTACTGGTGACCTTTGATCAAAAGAGGGAGATGGAAAATTAGGAAAGGTAGAATCATACGAGCTTGATGATCATGAAACATACCATTCCAGAAGCTTTTCGGGGAACTATGTTCGATCATATTACTACAGATAAGGGTTTCCTTGAGGATCTTGAGAAAACATTTGCCAAAAATGAAAAGGCTGAAATAAGTAAACTTTTGACAAAGCTTATCTCAATGAGGTATGTAAGAAAAGGAAACCTAAGAGAGTACATTATGGAAATGTCTCATATTGCTTCAAAATTGAAAGCACTTAAGTAGGAATTATTCGAAGAATTGTTAGCACATTTGGTTTTGATATCTCTTTCGGCACAGTACAACCAATTCAAGGTGAGCTATAACTGTCAAAAAGATAAATGGTCTCTTAATGAGTTTATCTCATTTTGTGTCCAAGAATAGGAAAGGTTGAAGCATGATAAGGTAGAAAGTGCTCACCTAGCCACAACATTTAAGGATAAAAGGAACAAAAGAAAGAAAACTAAGGAAGTTGCGATTTTGGCAACACAAAAGTAACAGCAAAAAGGAAGAAAATCCAAAAGGTTGTTTCTTCTATGGAGCTGAAGGTAATGTAAAGAAGCAGTGTACCAATTTTCACGCATGACATGCAAAGAAAGGATTGCCTGAGTTACCAAAAACCAAGTGATGGTGAAAGATACATCTATGTAGGTGACAACATGTAAGTAGAAGTCGAAGCAATAGGGAATTTTAAATTATTGTTAAGAACTAGATTTTATTTGGATTTAATTGAGACTTTCATTGTACTGTCTTTTAGACGAAATTTGATTTCTATTTATGCTTTGGACAAATCTAGTTATTGTTGTTCATTTGGAAATGGATATTTAGTCTCTTTCAAATTTCAAATTTGGTTAGTGTCGGTTCTTTATCAGGTTATGATAATCTATATATGCTTGACACTAATGCTTTATTTAATGAAGCCTTGCATGTGGGTAAACGAAGTTTAAAGTGTAAATTAACCGAATAGAATTCTGCCTCATTGTGGCACAAGATATTAGGTTATATCTCTGAAAGGAGAATTGAGAGACTTGTGTCCAAATGTCCAAAAGAATTCTCGATACCCTTGATTTGACAAATTTTGCTACTTGTGTTAATTGCATGAAGGGGAAATAAACAAATGTCAGGAGATTGGGTGCCAATAGGGCTTCAGACGTTTTAGAATTTATCCATAAGGATATTTATGGGCCATTCCCTATGACGTCATAGAATGGTTAACCGTATTTTATAACGTTCATAGACAACTTGTCATGATATGGCTACCTTTATCTCGTCCATGACAAATCACAGTATTTAGACGTGTTCAAAAACTTTAAGGTTGAAGTTGAGAACCAACTCAAAAAAAGGATTAAAAGTGTCAGATCTAATCATGGTGGAGACTACTACGACAGATATGACGGATCAGGTGAACAACGTCCAGGGCCGTTTGTTAAATTCCACGAGAAATGCAGTATCGTCCCATAGTACACTATGCCAGGTTTGCCTAGCATGAATGGTGTTATTGAAAGACGAAACAGAATGCTCAAGGATATGGTGAGGAGTATGATTAGTCATTCTACCTTACCATAATCACTATTGGGAGAAGCACTAAAGACCGCATCATATATACTCAACAGAGTTCCAACTAAAGCAACTGATAAGACCCTTTATGAACTTTGGACGGGCAAGAAGCCTAGTTTAAAGCACTTGCACATTTAGGGATGTCCAGCTGAGGCAAGGCCTTATAGACCAAATGAAAAGAAAATGGACTCAAGGACTATCAGTTGTTACTTTATTGGATATTCTAAAAGATTTAGGGGTTACAAGTTTTATGATCCCACTACTAAGGCAGTTTTGAGACAGGAAATGCCCGATTTTTTTAGGATGTTGAGTTTGTGGGGAGGGGGGATAAAGGATTAAGTACTTTGTTTTTGAAGAGGAACACGTTGAAATTCCTCTAATTGCTATTGACAATGATCAGGGTTAGGTTTCCATTCCTGACATTGTTCAAGAAGCAATTCTGGATCAAGACAATGTCATGGAAACTCCTCCCTAGGTTCAACAACTTGTTTCAGAAGAACAAACTTTACAACCTCAAGAACCTTTGCCATTAAGGAGATCCATTAGAGAGAGGAGAAGTGCAATTCTAGATGATTATGTTGTATTTATTCAAGAACATAAAGTTGACATTGGTATGGTGGAAGATGATTCAATCAACTTCTGTCAAGCCATGGAAAGTTCTAATTCTCAAAAGTGGATTGATGCCATAAATATAGAGATAAATCTATGAAGGAAAATGATGTTTGGGACCTTGTACCATTGCCTAAAGGTGTGAAACCTATTAGTTGCAAATAAATATTTAAGACCAAGAAGGATTTGAAAGGCAATGTAGAAAGATATAAGGCTCGTCTTGTTGTAAAGGGCTTTACACAGAAAGAAGGCATTGATTATAAAGAGACTTTATCTCCGGTTTCTTCGAAAGACTCTTTCAGGATAATAATGGCATTAATGACACATTTTGATCTTGAGTTACATTAGATAGATGTTAAGACAGTGTTTCTCAATGGTGACATTGATGAGATGATTTATATGGTGCAGCCTGAAAACTTTGTGTGAGGAGATGTAAAGCAAATGGTTTTTAAACTAAAGAAATCCATTTATAGACTCAAGCAGGCATCTCGTCAATGGTATTACAAATTTCACCAAGTTATCTTCTCATTCGATTTTGAGATGAACTTGGCTGATGATTTTATATACCAAAAGTTCAGTAGGAGTAAGTACATTTTTCTGGCTTTATATGTCAATGACATATTGCTTGCTATTGAAGATATAGGCTTATTGCACGAAACTAAGAGATTTCTATCAAAGAAATTTGAAATGAAAGACCTTGGTGATGCCTCTTTTGTTTTAAGGATTTAAATACATCAAGAACGCTCTCGCGGTATTCGACTGTAGGAAGTCTAATGTATGCTTAGGTTTTTATGCTTCCAGATATTGTATACATTGTTGGAATACTAGGAATATATTTAAGTAACCCAGGATTAGATCACTGGAAAGCAACCAAACAGGTTATGCGGTACTTGTAGAGAACGAAAGATTATATACTCACATACAGAAAATCAAATAAGCTGGTGATCATTGGTTATTTTGATTTTAATTTTGCTAGATGCTAAGATAGTAGGATATCCACTTTGGGATATATCTACCTGCTTACTGGAGGAGCTATTTCCTGGAAGAGTGCTCAGTAGACACTTATAGCTTCTTCCACTTTGGTAGCAGAGTTTATAGTGTGTTATGAGGCATCTAACCACGGGATATGGCTATGAAACTTTGTCACAGGGCTACGTATTATAGTCTCTATTAAAAGATCACTTAATTTATTTTGTGACAATAATTTGGTAGTGCTATATTCCAATACCAATAGGGGCTCGACAAATTCGAAGCACATTGACATCAAATTCCTAATTGTTAAAGAGAGAGTTCAGAGTGGACAGTTGTCTATACAACACATTGGATCAAACTCCATGATTGCGGATCCACTTACTAAGGAGTACCACCTAAGGTCTTTCATGCACACACTGCTCATATAGGTGTTGCATCTTTTCAGGATATAAATTTTTAGTGGGAGTTTATATTATAGAAGCTTTTCAGATTAGAAAATTTTCACTATCATTTTGGATACAATTTTTGGTTAATTTTTTCGTGGTTATTTTCAGCTTTAAGATATTTAGTTTATTTTGTATCTAAACTTATTAATTTAAAATTGATCTCACTAAAGCATAAGGTTGGACCAGTTGGAAATAAGCATGCGACGATTACGCTGCTTATAATTTCCATGCTACACATCCATGCTTGATCCATGTCATTTGGTTATTTCAGCATATGTGACCATTGATGGGTCTAGTTACGTTAATTGAAGCAAAAGATGCTTTGATCCTATATTGGTATGATTGATGGACCGGATTGTCTGGGAATGCATACAGTAATAATAGCAAAATTCTGAGTACTCATATAAGGTTAACACACAATTTTAAGGTAACACATATAGCCTAAGTTGTAAGGATTTTTTAATCAAACATGTGGGCTTATATGTGTATAATTGTGTACAAAGGCTATCATATAAAGTTGAGCCCAATTAATTAAAGTGGTCTAATATGGTTATCGTATTTTGCTCTTTATGTATCTATTTTAAGTGTGGGCTTTATATGTGTATAGACAAGGTTTATAATTTTTAGTTTTATGATGGGCCAAACTAGAAATTAGATTAGGATTTTACCCTAATAAAAGTGGTCATGGTCCCCAAATTAAATGTAGGCACAATTCTTTTATGACATCCCATCATCAGCGAAAAGAGTTAGGGAAAACTCTGAAAAAGGCTACGTTCTAATTTGGAAGACAAACTTCACTTTAGTGCAGATATCACAAAGGATTCAGGTATGCTTCCCCTTTTATTAATTCTTGATGATTTGATATGAATGAATCCTTACTTTAAAAGAATTAATAAAGACCTACATAACATGTTTGAATAGTGCCCATAGTGATGGCAGTAAGCCCTTAGGAACAACATCAGTGGCAGAAGAAGATCCAGACTTTTAGATGGTAGTAGAGGAGTAGGAAAAGATAACATGTTTGATTAATACCTCAAGATCATTCATGGTAGTAGTGTCCTCATTGTCAGCAACAATGACAGAGGAAGATTTAAATTTTGAGACATTCTTAGATTTAAAGAACTTGCCTTTTAGTCATGAAGGATGCATTATACAATGTTCAAGAATATGATCAAAACCATGACACTATCTACATTATTCAATAAGACAAATTTTAAAAATATGACCAGTTTAATGACATTTTTTACAAAGTTGATTGTCATTTTTTGATAAGAGACGAGCAATTTTATAATGTAGGGTTTTTGTCTAGATTAAGGTGAATATCTTCAAAAATAATCTTTTGAATAGAAGTATCCAATGTAAGGAGTAGATTTTAATATAACGAAGCTTATTTTTATTATTTTTGGCATGAGATATTTGATTCAAAAGTAATTGAACTTGCGCTAGAAAATCATGCACAAACTGACCAAATTCTTGTTTTAGATTATGAAGAGTAGTCTACAGCTGGTAATAGTGAGCAAGTTCAATGGTTTGATATTGATTGACCAAAAAATTCCAAATTTCTTTTACAATTTTATAATTAGCAAGTTGAATATGAACGTATGAATAAAAGTACTACGAAACAATGTGATAATCTAACGATTTTTATTGCCTCAATCTCCAAAACAATACATAAATTTTGCATTAGTTTCACTTGTATCTTTGGTTGGCTTCACGATATATTCAGTAACAACACGCTAAAGCTTGTGAATTATTGAAAAAAACTTCTCATTCCTTACATTCAAAACTTGTATTTTGAACCAATCAAAACAGTTATAGTGAGTTTTGCAATATCAAATTTATCCATAATAGTATAAATTTCTATAGAAGTGTAAAACAAATATAAAATCAATCCCAAAAGGATTGATTCAGTTGAGCCCTAAAACTAGAATTTGCGACAGGCGGGAAACAATATGGCAGAATATGTTGAGAACATGCCAAAATGATGCTCCAAATGAAAGGTTGCCAAAACAACATATGCAACCAGAAAATTACTCCTATTGTGTAGTGGATGAAACAAAAGCGGCCGATGGTAATAACTATTGGAAATTCACAAGTAGAATAATTCTACATCGTAAAGACACATAGGATAAAGCAAATTATATTCAAAGATATGACTTATAATCTAATATCTTAAGGTTTTAGATTAAGATATGTTCTCTTAATTTTTAGCTCAAGGTTTATTATTAATGATTTTGATGATAACTATATAATATTTCAAAATTCAAATTGGATTTATTTCCTTGCATAGGTAATGATATTTGTTAAGATATAGGTGATTATATCTTATTATTTAATTTTAGACATTATTTAATAACTGGACTCAGTTTATTTTAGGATAATGACTATCTAAGGATATTTGGGTTGATTATTTGCATCTGTAATATGGCTGAGGTTTACATGTGTTATGAGCTGAAGTGTTGTTGTTTTTAGGTGCAAAAATGATAGGTTATATGAGATAGCAGTAGCTAGATTTTAAGTTAACTTTTGATGATATCTAGCTGCTAATTGGGTCAAGATATTAATCTATCTATTGCTGATTTTTTTGTTAAGAATAACATGACTTATGTGGTTGCTAATCGATGATTGAGTGGAATCTTTGGTAGCTGCATCTTTCTCAAGTCTACATTGTTGATTAGGGGTTCATGTAGCTGTGATTGTTTTCTATTGGTGCTTTTAAACATGTTTTCTAGAATTCGACAATTATTTTTGTTAGATATATGTTAAATATATCTACTTTATTTTTATTTTGGCATATTTTTTAAATTGACCTAATTCTTCTTATCATCTTGAATTCAAACACTAGTTGGATAATATTATAGATATAATAGAATTCTATCTTATACACAAGTTGAATTGGTGAAAGATTATGTGTCTTACGTGGTTGAAGATAACAAGGACTATATGAGATTTATGGCAGAAGTTATGTGAGTGTTGTGAGTGAAAAACACGGTGGGTTAGCTTTTATTTTCCAGACTTGGTCTTCTGGGTTTGTGCATTAGATATACATGGTGTGTGAGTATTATGTAAAGGTGGCATAACGAAGGTGAAGAGTTAAATTGAATTGAAAAAGATATATATGCTACGTCATGGAGGTGCTCTAGTTTTAACCACTCTATAACCGAGTAGAGTGGTGCTTGCGTGGGTGTTAATTGATTATTGAATCAACACTGCAGAAGTAAATCTTAATTGAGCAGCAAAGATTGTGTGGCTATGCGTTAATGGTGGATTGAGTAAAACACGGTGGCTATCTTACATCTCTCGGTTAATTGCTGAAAATAAAAAGTGTGCAGTGGGTGTGCAGTGGGCATTAATCACATATGGAAAATACAAAACTTATGTCAGAGAAAAAGTCCTTTTAGCATCATTGGTTTTTACAAAAATTCAAAGAAGCAATAAATGCCACTGTTCGTGTTGAATCAAGCCTGCATGATTATCACGTAACCATAGAGAAGCAACTTATGTGGAGTTGGCATTATGCAGTGGGCATGAATTGAAGATTGAAAAATATATAGCTGAAGTGGTATCAATGGCAGGTGCTAGTTTTAGTTTGGGAGGAAGACGTTTTTGGAAAGGAGAATGTGGGTGGCTAACCTTGCGCAATTGATGTGGTGAGGCTTCAATAAATTATTCTGTGGAGGTTTATTTGCTGGATCTATTTTGCATGAAGTCCTTCTGCTGTAGTTGTAAGTTGGATTTGGAACGTGCATGAATTAGCCTATTTTGTGTGAACAACTTTTTGATCTATTTTAGAGGAGCTGAACCCATAGGGAAGTGGTTATGTTTCTATCTCAAGTGTTTTCTGTTTTTATTATTATTTGATTCATCACTTGAGTTATTTTTTATTAATTTTCTTTTAATTAAAAAGAGCATTGAGAAAATCCTCTATTAAGGTTAACAGCATTCGGTCGTGTTATTAGGTATGAAAATCTTTCACGAGAAGTGAGGTTGAGAGATAGTGTCAAGGGTTAAGTGGTGTCGGCTCAGTAAAGTCTTGGATAAATCTATTGTACTTCAGTAAAAGTGATTAAGCTGGGTGAGGGCCCCGTAGACGTAGACAAGGAGTGTCGAATTGCGTTACCAAATTTTTGGTGTTCTTGTTATTTCGTTTTTGCTTGGTTTTGTTTTTATTTGTGCCGGAGACGACCATGATAAAATTGAAAAGTTTGCAAAACTATATACCCCCTACGATTTTTCAGTTTTTTTGTGGGATTATAGTAGTTGTGTTTTACTGGAGTTGTCATTGTTTTTGAAAGTATAAGCAGCTGCTTTTCTAATTAGTGTTTTACATTATTCAGTTGGGAATTTTTCTTTTCTAAGTTCCAGTTTTATTGGTGAATAAGAAGTATTTTGAAAAACCCTTGAGTGTGGGTGGAGACGAACGTATCTACTCTCGACATTCATTCTTCTCAGGCTAAGATTGGCCTTGGCTTCCTCTTGATTATCTCTTTGCTATCCCGGTTAGATGTTTTGATTTTTGGCAGCTGATTTTTGTGGTCTTTTGCATCATTCGTGTGTTGTTGTTTAGCATCAATGAAGTGTTGATGATGTGTTTATCTTTTGTGATTTGTGGTGTACGAAAACTATAGATGTTTTTGTGATTTTAGTAGCTGCTATTATTGATTGTTTGAGTGATTTTTGTTGGGCTGATTAGGAGTTAATATTGTGTGTTTCTGGGGGATTTCGATAGTGGTGGTGATGTGCCTAAAATTTCGGCAAGCATTTTGGATTTTGTAGCTCAGTTGTTTGCAACGTTTCACTGAAGAAACATTTATTTTGTTGGCAATTTTTCCAAATTGGGGAGTTGTGTTTTCTATCTATTATGAGGGAATTTTTGGGCTGTCAACGATAGTGGTTTTTGTATGAAAAACTTCCAACAGTTTTGGTGTTTTTGTAGGTTCACAATTTGTAACATTTTCAGTGGAAAGACGTTTGTTTCATTGGTGACTTATCAGCTACTATGTGTTGATTGTTCCAGTAATGATATTGAAGTTTCACAGCAGATTCTTTTGATGGACAACTTCTCATTCTTTTGTTGATGAAGCAACATTATTAGGGAAGTTGTTTTCTTTCTCAAGTGTCTTTGTTTATGTTCGGTATTATTTTAATCATTTGAGTTATTTTATTTTGATCATTTATTATCAAATACTGTTGAGATTAGTACAAGGAAGTTGTATTATTAGTTGTGGTTTACTTTCACGCGTAGTGAGGATGAGGGATAGTGTCAACGGTTGGGTGAGTCGACCCTGTAATGCCTTAAGTAAAACTATTACTGTATCACAGGTGAAAGTAATGAAGTTGGGTGAGGGCCTCACAGACGTAGGCAAGGTGTGTCAAATCGCGTTAACAAAATTTGGTCTTGATTTATTATTTTACGTTTAATTTTTTTCGCTTGTGCTAGAAACAATTACGACCGAACCATAATTTTTGCGAGACTACATCCTTTTAAAATTTCAATATTATTCTTAAAAGGAAATGATATTATAGGATAAATGCTTCCTTTCTTGCAGGAACCTTTTGAATGAACTTACCTTATTATAAATGATTCCATAATATCCAGAAGGATCTTGCTAATCACATAATTCGAACAATTAGCTCTGATATTTTGTAACTTTTCTCCTAACGTCTGAATATTGGAAGATTACAATAGAGATAATACCGAAGATTCATTAGATACAAAGTCAATCATAATAGAAATGAAGCAATGGCCAGTTGAAGAAAATATATACTTAAGGAAGAACCACTGCATCTACGAAGAAGTCAAAATTTTCGAAATACTTCAGCAACATCTATATCCTTAAAACCTTATATTCTATTTTTTTTTGAGAGCTTATAGAGGCTTGTTAAACATTACGAGTGTGGAAGGATGAAGAACCTTTAAAAATATGTACTTGTGAGCTTAGAGAGGCTCATCAAATTTACTACTTGGAGTTTTTATAGTAAAATACTCAAGTTGGATACTTGGCGACTGGACGTAGGTTTCGTTATAAGCCGAACTAGTATAAATCAACTGTGTCATTCTTTCTCTCTTCTTAACTTTTAAATTTGCACATTATAGTCTATGTTTTCAATTTACAAGAGGCTCCTTGTTACGTTATTAGTAACTTGATTGTAGCTTTCGAGTAGCTAAAGACTCCAAGAAGGGGGTTTAGGCAGAATTTATTATTGAGAAAGAAACCAGTCGATGACCAGTGAATGAAGGAGAAGCACAGTTCGAGAGAAAGAAGGATTAAGGAAGGGATAATGAATTTATTATTTTCTAATGATCTTCAACTGACAATTACACTTATTTAAAGAACTTAAGCAGGACCAAACTACCCACTTCAAAATTGACTTCGTGACGCTGCCTATTAGCCCAAGCTTTCACACGCGTCTAGGCATCCTGGAGATTAGTCATGAGTTGGCGAATCAACAGATCACGTTCCTTCAATAGCTCATCCACTACGGGTAGCTTGCCAGTACTGGCTTGATAGGGAATAAGCGATGGAGGCGGGCGACCATACAAAGCCTGAAACGGAGTCATCTTGATAAACTCGTGATAGCTAGTGTTTAATGAATATTTGGCCCAAGGAAGAAGAACAATCCAACGGTTGGGATGAGTATGAGTGAAAATGCGAAGGTACTGCTCAAGCCCACGATTCATCACCTCCGTCTGCCCATCTGTCTAGGGGTGGTAAGCAGTACTCCATTTCAATGTAGTTCCACTAAGAGTCATGAGTTCCGTCCAAAAGTTACTGAGAAAAATGGGGTCGAGATGGAACACAATAGTGGAAGGGAAGCTATGATGTTTTGCGACAACATCTACAAATACAAATGTCATACGGTGAGCATCAAAATTAGCTGGTAAGGTTCCAAAATGTGCATACTTCGTCAAACGATCAACGACCACCAATATAACAAAAGTGCCACGAGAAGGAGGTAACCCAGTAATGAAATCCATGGTAACCTCATCCTAAACTTGGGTCGGAATGGGTAGTGGTTAAAAAATACCACCCAGTGGTTGTGTAGAAAACTTAGTCATTTGGCATACGAGACAAGATGCCACAAAATTACGAACATCTCGACGCATCCTAGGCCAGTGAAATGATGAAGCCAGTTGCTGAAATGTACGATGCACACCTGTATGTCCAGCATTCGGCGATGCATGATACTCGCGTAACAACGCTTGTTTTAAGTTAGAATGATCACTGATGCATAGGTGGCGGTTGTAAAACAAAAGACCATCATAAACTGAGTAAGGAGGTTATAGACGACCCTCAGACGTAGCCTTATAGAAGTGGAGCAAGTCAGGTAACGACCTATTCTCCGATCGAATGGTATCCATGATCTCCGGAATCGGTTGACAGTAAGTGAGAAACAGCTAAGGAGAAATGGTGTCATCTTCCTGGAAGGAGAGAGCATCAGCGATCTTATCAGTGATGCCTAATTTATATTCTATGTGGAATTTGAAGCCCATTAACTTCTGAATATAGAATTGTTGATTTGGAGTTTGAATAACCTATTGCAGGAGTTCTCGAAGGCTTCTTTGATCTGTGCAGATGAGAAACTCACGGCCCAGAAGGTATTGGCACCATTTTTGGACGAACTCCATAATTAAGTACAACTCCCTATGATAGGTGGATGCTGCTAGCCGATGGGGTCCTAATTTTTTGACAGAGGCTTACCGTCTTGCAGGAGCACCGCCCCAATCCCAAATGACGAGGCATTAGTTTCGATGACAAACAACTTGTGAAAATTGGGGAGTCGCAGAACAGGAGCAGTGGTCATGGCTTCTTTGAGAAGGTTAAAGGCTTCAGTTGCATGATCGGACCACCTAAATGCTTCATTTTTTAAGAGATCGGTCAAAGGGCCAGTGAGTTGGGCGTAACCTTTAATGAACCAGCAATAATACCCTGTAAGACCCAAAAATCCCCGAAGTTGTTTAACCATCTTTGGAATTGGCCAGTTTGTCATTGCAGAAATTTTGGAGGGATTGGCTCGGATGAGTCTGTCTGAGATTAAATGATCGAGATACTCAATTGATAATCTGCAAAAAGAACACTTTGAGAGCTTCACAAAAAATTAGTTATCGACAAGGAGGTCCAAGGCCTGAGTAAGGTGCGTCGTATGCAGCTCCAAAGAAGGACTATAAATTAAGATGTCGTAAAAAAATAAAATAATAAATTATCGAAGAAAAGGAGCAAAAAGTCTATTAATGCAAGCCTGGAAAGTTGATGGAGCATTTGTAAGCCCAAATGGCATCACCAAAAATTCGTAATGGCCCTCATGTGTGCAAAAGGTAGTCTTGTAGATATCTTAGTCATGCATCCGAATTTGGTGATAACCGGATCGGAGATCAAGGTTGGTAAAGACCTTAGCCGTGCCCAATTCATCGAACAACTCGTCTGCCATGGGGATAGGAAAATGATCTAGTATTGTGGCAACATTTAAAGCCCGATAATCAACACAAAAGCAGAACGACCCATCCTTTTTTTTGACAAGTAACACGGGCGAGTAAAATGGTTTCTGGCTTGGTTGAATGATTCCCTGCAATAGCATCGCTTGAACCAATCGCTTAATTTTTGACTTTTGGAAGTGTGGATATCGCTAAGGCCTAACACTCACCGGATGAGTGCCTGTTTGTAAGTGAATCCGGTGGTCGAAGAGGCGTCTTGGTGGTAGGTCCTTAGGCATGCGAAATACCACCTCATGTTGTTCCAATATACACCGAATGGAATCGGGTAGGTCCACTGGAAAATTTAGTGATAATGTTGGCGACAACGTTTCCGAGGACACTGATAACTTGCATTTTGTGCATGTTAATTGTTTGTATTTTATGTTCTTTTGGTAGGATTTTGTGATGTTTTGCTTGTGTTTCTATGGTAATTCTTGTCTTTGTATGTTCTAGGTGATGAAATACCAAAGTGATGCAATTTAGAGTGAAATTGGCTAATCTGGAACTGAGGAGGATTTCAACATGACCACGTTGAAGGTAACGTAAAGCTGGCAGATTGCTACTTGCGAATTTTGACTTAATTACCTTGGGATTTGGGCCTCAATGACATAGCCCTTTTTACTGACGAAGTCAAGTTATTTTGTAGCCATTGAAGTCTTATTTTGACATTTAATTGGGCCCCACTTTATTTATTAAAAAGTCTAGACCATTATGGAAGCGGCCCACTTTATAGAAAGAAGACCTAGACTCACTTGAATGAAAAAGAAAATAGTGGCAGAGACTTGAAAAAGAGGAGAACGCAGACTCACACCTGGGGGGGAAAGGGGATTTTCACAATTAGCTTTGTACTTTTTAAAAGAGAACAGCGACAACACTTGAAGGAAGACGGCAGCAGCAAGACTTTTGGGAAGAAAGAATGTGATTTACAATCCAATGGAGTGACATGTTTTACAATCAGCTGGAAATAGAGGTGATTACGGCAGCAACTTTAGGGAAGATATCTTTCACATTTTTCTTTTAATAGAACAATAGTAGCTTTTGTGGGTGGAAAGAAAACTATACTACTTCTTCAACAGCTTTATCTTTTAACATTGTTATGTGTGGCTAACTTTTGATCTAGACAAGGTACCCTTACATTTGATTTATGCAGTTCATGAGTCTCCTTTGATTTAATTGTTTTCGTTTATCTCTTATGTTTATTTAATCTCTGTGCTTTAATCGATTTATTATTGTCAGGTTTGTTGATTAATGAGGCCTGTTAATTGATTGACTTAATAATAAATTGTCGAATATATTAGTTAATCTGTGATTGTTGTCTATCGAAGTGGCGAATTAATTTCAATTAAGAAATTAATGAGATTAAATAATTT
>JANQBM010454679.1:0-17927 GCA_025594535.1 Erythroxylum domingense
AATTGAACGTCAACCTATTTAATCTAGCGATTGATTGAATAAAATCACAAACTAGTTGTGCACCTAGTCGTAAAATCAAACAATCAAATAATAACCTATAAAAATAATTAATACTTGACTGATAAATTAATTGAAACAAATAACAAAAGTCTCATAACATTCAGAGTTAAATAACTAGGATTCCGTAAACCAAGAAAAAGATTTAGCTATTCATAATGAAATTGAACATAAAAGAAATAACAAAATATATTGTCTCCATGCCAAGTCTTTCAAGAAAATTCGAAAATATAAAAAATACTGAAGACAAAAAACTAACTATAGCTCATGGAAAACAAGAAGAAAGACTGAACAAACCGTCAAAAACTACTCCTAAAGTGGTTGCGTGAACAGTAACTGTGAAGCAAACACTACAGAAAATACGAAAACAAGGGTTGCATGAATAATACGTGATAAACAAGAAGAAATAGTGCATAAACGTCGACTATCTAAATTAGACTGTAACTGATGTAAAAAATAAAAGAAACACACTGCAGAAAAGATGAACTAATCCTAAGGTAGCTGCCAAAATCCCCCAGTAAAAAAAATGTTGAAAATCCAGTCTCCTCACCCATTTTTAAAGTCAGAAGAACAACAGCTCTCGAATAAAAGACTCATCCTAGGTCTCTATGAACAGTGCCGTGAACAATAACACTTGTAAATGTTCACGTTTTTGTTCTTTTAATGTATTTTTCTCTCTCTTTCCTTCCCTTCTCATAATCTCTTACAAATAATCATTATCCCACTTCAAGTTGCAGTTCTCATTAATAAGGTAGAAGTCTAATCTTTAAAGTTTGTGAAAATTCTGGATTTAAACTTTGAAACAAAATCTGCAGAATCTTTCCCCTCCTTGCACGTGGCCACGTTTAGTTACTACTTTGTTGCTAGATTTGAAATTTCAGATTTTTTTCGTTTCTTTTCCATCTTTTTCATTTAATGTCGTCTCTAAGGTGTTGAAAATCATCTAAAAACAATTATAAGACAATTCCATTAGTTTTGAATAAAAATTTCAACATATTAAAAAGATTTGAGTACAAAATACGTGCAAATTGATGACTTAACAATTGCCGACATTTACCGATGGAATTGAATTTCCAAATTACTTCACCACCTCAGTTACTGCTCTTTTTGTGACTGAAAAACTCAGTCCGTCGGTACAATTGATAAAACGCACACCATGTGTTTGTGTTAAAACTGATGAATCACCGACAGAATACAGATTCCGTCGATGATTCAGGCTTTACCGCCTCGTTTTCAACCAAACAACAATGTTTGGTTTAGCAAATAGCCGACAGTTACCGACGGAATATAAATTCTGTCGGTATTTAAGTTTCCCAAATAGTTCATCGCTTGTGTAACCGTTTCCTTTTGCTACAAAAACCCACCTTCTGTCGGTAAAATTAATGAAAAGCTAACCATTTGGTCTGATAAACAAGATGATTCACTGACGGAACACCAATGCCATCGGTAAAGTTAATTAAACGGATACCAACAAAATGCATTACGTCGGTATTTAAAAGGGGCTGAAACAATTTTACCGATTGTATCTTCACCGTTGGTAATTATGCGAAGCTAATTAATTGCGGGAGTAATTCCCGCAATTATTACCGACGGTGGTGTCTAATTTGTGGGTCTATTTCTGACAGAATTATGTCCCGCAATTTATTCCGACGCCGTAATTTATTCGGATGCCGCTATGTTGCACGAAATTCTTTCCCTCTAGTATTACTGACAGATATATAGTTCCGTCGTTATATATAAACAGTATAGTTTATTTACCGATGGACATTAATTTTCTGTCGGTAAATAGCATCGGTTTTCTGTCCGTCAGAAAATTTCTGCCACTATTCCATGATTTTCTTATAGTGTAGTGAGTTGGCTAGCTGTATAATGCTGGCCTCTATGTCACCAAAGCTGTAAAAGCAACATGAGGCTATGGATGCTTATACCATAATCTACCATCTAAGGGAACGGTTTGATGAGCAAGCTCAGTCTGAAAGATTTAAGAAGTTGAGGTTACTTTACCATTCTAAGATGGCTAAGGGAACATCTCCAGTGCAGTATGCACTGAAGATGAATGGATATATTAAGAGGTTAGGTAGTTGGATTTTGTTATGGATCATGAATTAAGTATATACTTAATTCTGACTGGTTTGACCGATAGTTATTCACAGTTTGTGCTTAACTATCTGATGAACCAAATATCCATGACGATACTTGAGCTGATTAATTTGCTCAAAACAGCTAAGCAAACTGTCAAGAAAGACAGTAAGGCTATGATGCTGGTGGACTTTGCTTCTGATTTTCGAAAGAGGAACCAAGAGAAGAAAAAGAAGTCCAAGAAGCCAGTGGGAGGTGTAGCCAAGAAAAAGATAAAGGAGACAACACCAAAAGGGATATGCTTCCATTGCAATAAGGAAGGACATTGGATGAGGAACTACAAAGCTTATTTGGAGTCACTGAAGTAGAAGAAGGCATTAGATGCCCCACCATCTACTTCAGGTACAATATTTTTCATTGAGGTTAATACTGTTTCTAATCATAACATTTAGGTATTAGATTCTGGAAATGGCTTACACATATGTGTTGATATGTAGGGTCTCATGGATAGTAGACCACTCAAGAAGGAAGAGATGGACCTTCGTGTGGGAAATGGAGTAAGAGTTACTACATTAGCTATAGGGATATATCTTTTGTATCTTCCTAGTGGGCTAGAGTTAATTTTGAAAATTTGCTATTATGTACCCGTTATGACTAAAAACATTGTATCTATTTCATGTCTTAATAAAGCGGGATTTCATTTAACTTTTTCAAGCAATGGTTGTTCAATTAAGTTGAATGAAATGTTTTATGTTATTGCTACATTATGCAATGGAATTTACATATTAGACATTTCCAATCCAATCTTAACTATCAATGACAATAAAAGACAAAAATGAGATAACCTAAAATCATTTTACTTATGGCATTGCGACTTGGCCATATAAGTAAGAAACGCATGATTAAGCTACACAAGAATGATAGCTTAGGGTCATTTGATTATGAATCATATGACATATGTGAATCTTGCTTGTTAGGCAAGATGACTAAATTACCTTTTAAAGGAAAAGGTGAACGAATGAATGGGTTATTAGACCTAATACATTTTGATGTATGTGGTCTGATGTCCATTCATGGCAGAGGTGGTTTTGTGTACTTCATTACTGTTATCGATGATTATTCGCGATATAGGTATGTGTATCTAATAAGATACAAGTCTAAAGCATTTGAAGTGTTCAAACAATTTAGACATGAAGTAGAGAAACAACTCGGTAGAAATATTAAGACACTTCAATCAGATCAAGGTGGTGAATACTTAAATGAGGAATTTCTATCTTATCTCGAAGATAATGGGATAGTATCCTAGTGGCCTCCACCTTACACACCACAACATAATGGTTTGGCTGAAAGGAGAAACCAAACCTTGTTAGACATGATAAGAGCAATGATGGGATTAGCAGATCTATCGAAATACTTTTGGGGTTATGTACTCGAGACTGCTGTTTATGTGAGAAATAGAGTCCCTTCAAAAGCAGTTAAAGTTAGTCCATATGAGATATAGACTAACAAAAGGCCCTATCTTTCTCATATGAAAGTTTGAGGTTGTCCGGCTTATGTGAAGCGGATTCAATCAGACAAGCTTGAAGCGAAATCTGATAAATTTCTATTTATAGGATATCCTAAGGAAACAATTGGATATCAGTTCTATAATGCTTTATAGCAAAAGGTGTTTTCCTTAAAGCATGTTGTCTTTTTAGAGAAAGAGTTTCTTATAAGAAAAGACAGTGGAGCAAAATTGAACTTGATGAAGCTCATGATGCTCAAACAGATGCAAATTAATTGCCTGAAATTGAAATTGTTGTTCATAGAGTTGAGACAATAATTAAACCTTCTGACACACAAAATGTTCGTAGTTCAAGTAGGATACACAATGTTCAAGAGAGATATGAATTTCTTGTAAGCGAACATAATGACATATTACTTATAGAGGATGATGAGCCTACAACTTATGAAGAGACTCTGAAAAGTTCAGAATATGAAAAATAGCTTCAAGCTATGAATTCTGAAATGGATTCCATGTATGAAAACCAACTGTGGACTTTGGTTGGCCCACCCGAAGGGTTAAAACCCATAGGGTGCAAGTGGATTTTCAAGAAAAAAATTGACATGGAAGGTAATGTGATTACCTATAAAGCAAGGCTACTCGCTAAAGGTTATCATCAAAGACAAGGTGTTGACTATGACGAGACCTTTAGTCCGATAGCTATGCTTAAATCCATTAGAATACTCCTAGCCATTGCTGCTTGTTATGATTATGAAATATGGTAGATGGATGTAAAGACAACTTTCTTGAATGAAAACCTAGTTAAGGATGTATATATGATACAACCTGAGGGCATTTATATCCAGAGATGGCAGAAAGTTATGCAACCTTCAAAAATCCATTTATGGATTGAAGCAAGCATCTAGGAGTTGGAACATTCGATTTCATGAGAAAATCAAAGATTTTGGTTTCTGAAAAAATCCCGATGAACCTTGTGTGTACAAGAAGATTAGTGGGAGTGTTATCATATTCCTTGTATTATATGTGGATGACATATTACTAATAGGAAATGATATTTCAAGTTTACAATCAGTCAAAGTTTGGTTGTCCCAGAATTTTTCCATGAAAGACCTTGGAGAAGCAACTCACATATTTGGAATAAAGATCTATAGAGATAGATCAAGGAAGTTTCTAGGTCTTTCACAGTTAACGTACATGAAAAAAGTGCTAAATAGGTTTAGCATAGAGCAGTCCAATAGAGGGTTTCTTCCCATGACTCATGGAATAAAACTCTCGAAATTTATGTGTCCTAAGACGTAAGATGAGAGGACTTACATAAGTATGATCCCGTATGCTTCGGCAGTAGGATCAATCATGTATGCTATGTTATGTACAAGACCTGATATATCGTATTCTCTAAGTGTTACGAGCAGATATCAATCGGATCCTAGTGAGGGTCACTGGGTGGCTGTTAAGAATATCCTAAATTACTTGAGAAAGATTAAGGATGTATTCTTGATAAATGGAAATGGAGATCTCATAGTGAGCGGGCATACAGATGCCAGTTTTCAATCTGACTAGGATGAATCCAAATCCTAGTCAGGTTATGTATTCACACTGAATGATGAAGCAGTCAGTTGGAAGAGTTCCAAATAAGAGATGACTATAAATCTTGTTCTTTGACACCATTCCTTGTTACCTCAAGACGAGGTCATTCTTAGGGTGGTGATTGAGTATAACTATTTATGTTTGAAGGTAATTAGGTATCCAATAAAGGATTCACCACTCCTGATAGAAGGAGATGATACCCATGGCCTCTTGTTGGGGTCATTACTCAGGAATCTCTAGCTAGAGTAGGTATGTGTCATAAAGCTCATTACTCTTATATGTCATTGAAGACCAGATCCCAAAACAAGAACTAACATCACTTGGACTAGATGTGATGTAGTTAGTCTAGTGGGAGTTGACACATATCCCATACTCTGAACCAAGTGGGGTATAGTATGGTGAAAGGATGAATTGCATGGTAATTGTCTATGGAAAGGTTCATAAGTTGGATAATTAACTATCAAAAAGTTTATGTTTCAATCCACTCATATTCCAGCAAATAAGCATCATGATGTGTTTTAATGAAGAGTTAATTTAGGTGCCTAAAATAGCCGAGAACCTAATGGTCACACATATAAAATATCAGATGAAAAACAAGTGTGTATGACCTATTTTAAGCAGGCCACTATCGTGGCCTAAGGTGAGACATGCCACGAGGCCCTGAAATGATATATAAGTGAGTACTTCACTATGTATACGAGCTTCTTTCATTTCTTACATACTCAAGTGATAGAGAAAGGTTCTAGAAGAGTTCTAGAGTGGGAGTGAGGTGTCTTGAGTCTTATTCTTGCAATCCATGCAATTGTTGCATGAATCAAAGTGCATGCAATAATATTTTTAACCTATCTTCCATCATCTTGAGCATCTACTAGAACTCATCTAGTTTGGTGCTCAAAACACCCTTATATATTGTTTCTTCATCTTCTTTGTGTGTTCTTGGGAGATCAAGGAATGGTTTGGTGTTTGCAACAACCCAAGCAAGGAGAAGAAACAAGAAAGGAGGAGATACACAAGATAAAAAGTTTTATTATTTTATGTTCTTTACATATCCTTGCATGCATGAGAGATTCTGTGGTTTTCGGGTTGTCATGGTGTCGAAATCTTGATTTCAACACTTCCGCTGCGTCCACATGCATGTAATGCATGCAACCATGGCTGTCCTAACACTATTAAAGTTTAAGCATTAGTTGAATCCTTACATATTGTAATGTATGCCAATAAGAGAAGAATATGCCTCATTCCATACTTGAAGCAGATGCGACAAAGATGGCAATGAGGATGCATTATCATGAGAGACAGAGGAGGGGTGTTTTGGTAGTGACAGAGATTACGATGCTGGCACTCCAAGAACGGTGACACGATGATGACATACGGTGGGATGATAAGGATGGTGGGATGGCGAGGACGCACGATGGGACGATGACAACGATAAAGACAAGAGAGAGAAGAAAAGATAAGTAGATGCGATGGAGTAGGGGGAGGGGGCTATGGTAGTTTTAAGTTAAATAAAAACGACGATTTTTGCCTTATTAAAAACATTGAATCCAAAGAAAACGATGACATTAACTCTAAAATTTACTGACAGAATGATTTCTGTTGATACACTAAAACGAGGTCGTTTTCTTTTTATTAAAAATGTTAAAGCTGAAGCAAACGATGACGTTTATTCTAAAGTATACCGACAGAGGTATATTTAGTGTTGGTTCACGTTGGACCATGTAGTTGTACAATTATAAGTTTGAGAAAATAAAAAGACTAAGAATTCATGTTTTTGATAATTTTAACACTATTATCAAACCAACGATCTGGTGAACTTACATGTAATAGGTGCTCAAGTCGTTAGTTAAATTAACATTAAGAAATAAAACTTTTAACAAAAATTTGAAGAAAGTTTTCTACACTCCGAGCTTAAAATTCATGGTCTTGGGATAAATTTGTTTAACCATAGCTCTATAAACCACTAAAAGGAAAAAGAATAACAGAATAAAGTTTAAATATATGAAAGCGAGAGAAACTATTTTTACTGAGCGTCAATAACGATTAGGAGCAAGGGTTCTAATGAACTACTTGAAGAGGTAGGCACGTCATACTTGGGAATAGACATTTGTGTTGAAAGACTTGGCAAGGGGGCTTCAAAATTCAAAACTTGCAAAGCTTGATTTATTGATGGCTTGAAATTGTGATCGGGGTGGGCACACTAGAATCTTACAGCAAGCAAACTTTCCATCCGAACCACATCAAAGTCCATATTCAATTGCCCATCAACTACAAGTCTCTCACTTCCGTAACTCCTCCAAACCCAAGATACCTATGGAATCTAACCCTCTTCATTTCTTACCTCCATTGTTCTTCTACCACAAGCAATTTCCAGAGCAAACACACCAAAGCTATACACATCTGACCCTTTACTTGCTTTTCCTGTAGCAATATATTTTGGCACCATATACCTAAACGTTCCTGCTAACCCTGTTGTCTTATGGCCTAACTCGTGGTCCATTAGCCTCGCTAAGCAAAAATCCCCTAACTTGGTGTTGAACCTAGAATCCAACATGACATTGCTTGACTCTATATCTCTATGAACCACACATTGTTCCCTTCCATCATGAAGATATAGTAAGGCTGACGCCAATCCCATTGCTATCTTATACCTCAATGCCCATGAAAGTTTGGTCTCATCAATTCTGAAAAGATGAGAGTCGAGGCTGCCTTTGGACATGAACTCATATACAAGAAGAAACTCACCCCTTTCATGAGACCAACCTATAAGTTAGACAAGATTTATGTGCCTTAATCTACTGATAATCTTCACCTCTAAGATGTACTCTTTTTTCCCTTATTTCGACCCTTTCGAAAACCTTTCCACAGCTACTCTTTAGATAGCACCAAACAAGTAACAACTATAGACTGCTCCAAATCCTCCTTCACCAAGCTTGCCCTCTTTAGAGAAGTTATTTGTTGCCTGAACCAATTCTCCATAAGAAAATATCCTAGGTCCTGTTCCTTTCTCAAATTCTTGATCCATGGAATCGTCTAATGATGAATAATCCCTTTCTCTTTCATGTCTCCTCCGATAAAAAGTAATAATGCAATCGGCCCAACAACTAGAAAGAATCCACCAACTACAAAGCCAACCATCAAACCGACCTTTGTGCCACTTCTTGGATCAGGATTTGGGTTTGAAGATATCTCTGTTGAGTTGAATTCCCAGGAAAGAATGTAATGAATCTGTAATTTTTGCCTCAATTTTGTATGTTAGCCTTCATCCCATATTGTTTATGGAAATATGCATTAAGTCTTTGATCTCTCATATATATGGTCCTTGTCCTATATTGGCTAGATAACATAAGCCTTTTGTCTTTAACTCCTATATAAAGGGTCTAATGGTGCCTTTTAGAATATAAGTTACTACTTGATGGAGGCTAATAATACAAGTGTTTAACCACCCTATTTGTAAGAGAGCTTTTGTACCCCTCTTTTATAATGAAGATTCTTTCCCAGCTTGTTACTTGAGGTTTTTCCCCATGTTCGAGTTTTCCTCATAAGTTTTTGTATCCTTTTTACTTTGTGTTCGCATTTAAAATTCTTTCTTTCGTTCATTGTTATTTGGTGTTGTTTTCTATCTACCTTATTTGTCGATATAATTCCTTTAGGCTATAGTCATCATAATAAATTGGTATAAGAGCTTTAGTCTAGTTAGTGTCTAATTTACCGCATGCTTTGTGGCTGCCACTAACGTGAATCTTCCATATTAGAAAGCAAGTTAGATAGTCTAAATGGGACCTACAACCTCAGTATTACTTGTGGGGCCCATTGTCCCATTTTACTTATAAGGGCCCATTACCCTGATTTGATTTGTAAGGTTCATTGCTAGGTTTTGCCTGCGAGACCCACTTGTTGAAAAATAGTGAGCATTATAATCTTTTAGCTACCATGACGGTAATGAAGACTTTAATTAAAAAGTTTGATAGGAGTATTAATTTCGGTATGTGGAAACTTCAAAATGGAAGCTATCCTTATACAAGATGGGTGTGAATTGGCCCTTGACGGAGTAGAGAAAAAGCCAGTGGATATGATATCAGATAAATTCACAAATCTTGATAAAAAGGCTAAATCAACAATCATATTGAATCTCTCTGATGAGGTTTTGCAAGAAGTTGCCAGTGAAATTATGGACAAAGGTAAGTGAGAGAAGTTGAAAGTTATGTACATGAAGAAGACAATAAAAAATCAGCTTTATCTGAAACAAATGTTGTACATGTTGACATAAGGTACATCTATTCTTTCACATCTGGATAAATGTGATTATCTTATTTTGGATTTGAAGAATGTAGATATGAATATTGAGGATGAAGATTAATCCATATTACTGTTATGCTCCGTTCTCTAGTCCTTTAAATATTTTCATAATATTATGATTTATGGAAAAGAGTCAATCCCATATATTAGTATTAAGTATGCATTAATGTCAAAAGAGTATATTTATAAGGACATCACTGGGGAGACTAATGGAAGTCACGCAAAGGGACTATTTGTACGGGGTAGATCTGCAAATAGAGATTTTGAGAAAAATCTCATCTCTTTAGACACTCTTAATCCTCAAGGGTGTAGGTTCTCATTTGAAGGTGGAGTTTTAAAAATTTCAAGAAGTGCTCCTGTATTGATGAAAGCTTACAAGTCTAGTAGTTTGTATATTTTGCAGGGATCTACTGTAACAGGTGCTGTGGCAGTCTCTACATCCTCAAATGTCAACATTACCAAATTATGGCACACGCGTTTGGGACACATGGGTGAGAAAGGTTTAACGTTATTAAGCAAGAGAGGCCTATTTTATGGTCAAAGTACTGGTAAGATAGCCTTTTGTGAGCATTGTATCTTTGGGAAGTAGAAACGAGTCAGTTTCAATTCTCCAACTATCCACAAAACAAAAGGTACTTTAGATTATATTCATTCTGATCTTTGGGTCCACCTCGTGTTCCTTCTAAAGGTGGTGCCCAGTATATGTTAACTTTTATTGATAATTATTCAAGGAAGGTTTGGGTGTATTTCTTAAAACATAAGAATGATGTTTTCTTAACCTTTAAGCAATGGAAAGTTTTTATTGAAAAACAAACAGGGAAACATATCAAGAGGCTGTGGACAGATAATGGTTTGGAATTTTGTGGAGGTAAATTCATTGAATTCTACAAAAAAGAAGGAATTGCTCGGCGTCACACTATTAGAATGAATCCATAACAAAATGGAGTGACCGAGCGCATGAACCAGACTCTTTTGGAAAGGGCCCAGTGTATGATCTCTAATGCAGGGTTGACACTTGATTTTTGGGAAGAAGTCATTTCTACAGCTTGCTATATCATCAACCGCTCTCCTTATTCTCCTCTCAATTTTAAGACTCCCGAGGAAGTTTGATCAGGTACTCTTATTGATTACTCTAACTTAAGAATATTTGGGTGTGCAGTATATATGCATGTAAATAAGGGAAAATTAGAGCCTAGGGCTAAGAAATGTATTTTCCTCGATTGTGCTTTAGGGGTGAAAGGATATCGATTGTAGTATCCTAATCCCAAGTCACCTAAATTTGTAATTAGTGGGGATGTTACATTTGATGAGTCCTTTATATTGTATCCTAGAAATGAGTCTTATAATCATTGTAATTTTGAAAAAAAAGATAGTACACAGAAGCAGGTGGAGTTAGAGATTGGCAGTTTGGGTCCTTCACAGATGTCTTCTGCACATTAGACAGATCAAGTTGAAGAATCAGGTCCTGATCATGTTGAAGATAAACTAGTAGAAGAAGAATATTCCATGTCCAAAGACAGACCAAGAAGGGATATTTGACCACCATAGAGGTATACATATTTTGTTGCCTATGCTTTATCAGTGGCACAGGAAACAGGAGGCAACGGTGAACCTTTCATATATATAGAGGCAGTTTCAAGTGCTGATGCAGATAAGTGAGAGGTAACTATGAACAAAGAAATGGAATCTCTACATAAGAATGGTACTTGGGTTCTAGTGAAGTTAGCAAAGGGTAACAAAATTGTTGGTTACAAATGGGTCTTCAAAAGAAAAGAAGGTACTTTAGGTGTTGAAAATGTAAGGTATAAGGCACGTTTGGTTGCAAAGGGCTACAGTTAGGTATAAGGTGTTGATTTTAATGATGTTTTCTCTCCAGTGGTGAAACATAGCTCTATACGTGTATTACTTGCATTGTTTGTCATGTTTGATTAGAATTTAAAACAGTTTGACATCAAGATAACATTCTTACATGGAGAATTAGATGAGATTATTTATATAAAAAAACTTAAAGGTTTTGAAGTTGCAGGAAAGGAAGACCATGTTTGCTTATTAAAGAAATCCTTGTACGGATTAAAGCAGTCTCTAATATAGTGGTATAAGAGGTTTGATTCATTTATGCTAGATTATGATTTCTCCAGGAGCATGAATGATAGTTGTGTTTACTTTTGGAAGTTAGATGATGGCTCATTCAGCTATTTATTATTATATGTTGATGATATACTCATTGTTGCCAAGAATGTCACAGATATTAACTAATTGAAGGCCTTATTATAAGGTGAATTTGAGATGAAAGATTTGAGAGAAGTAAAGAAAATTCTTAGCACAAGATAAGACGTGATCAAAGAGTTGGTAAACTATTTTTGATACAAGAGAGTTACCTCAATAAAGTCTTGGAAAGGTTTGGCATGTGAAATGCCAAATCAGTTAGTACTCCTCTTACTAGCCATTTTAGACTATCTACTGCTCAATCACCACAGTCACAGGAAGAAGAAGATTATATGGAACGTGTTCCTTATTCTAGTGCCATTGGCAGTATTATGTATGTAATGGTATGTATGCGTCCTGATATTTCATAAGCTATTAATTTCATTAGCAAATATGTAGCCAATCTTCGTAAAGAACATTGGCAGACGGTGAAATGAATTCTCAGATACTTAAAGGGTATTTCGAACTTTTGTTTAGAGTTTGGTAGAACTAACAATACCTTGGTTGGCTTTGTAGACTCTGATTATGCTAGTGATCTCGACAAATGCAGGTCTTTGAAAAATTATGAATTTTGCATTGAAGGTTATGTTGTTAGCTGGAAAGCTACTTTACAACATCTAGTGGCTTTATATACTACTGAAGTAGAATATATGACAATCACTAGGGCTATTAAAGAAGCATTATAGTTGAGAGGTTTATTCAGTGAATTATCTCTACATCAAGGGGTTACTACTGTTTATTGTGATAGTCAGAGTGCAATTCATTTGAAAAAGGACCAGACGTATCATGAGAGAACAAAACATATTAATGTAAAGCATCATTTTATTTGAGATACTATTGCAAAGAAGATCCTTATTAAAAATATTAATACTAAAGACAATCCTGTTAATATGTTCATAAAGGTTCATCCAATTTATAAGTTCAAGTAATGCTTAGACTTGATTGGTGTTTATAGTTGGTGATATAGCCCTTTGGGGCAATGCTGGAGATGGTGACGCAGATGACTAGTTGTTCGGGACTAACTCAAGGTAGAGATTTGTTTGTTAACAACAAAATTGATGCAAGGTGGAGATTATTATGTTTGCCTCAATTTTATATATTAGTGACAAACTCATTTATTTATATATATATTCTCATATCATTTGGATGGGTTTTTATCACTATAATTGGTCTTTATGGCATTATTTGATTATTTTTTAAATTATTGTGCCTTACATTTAATTTGTATTTATAGGGGCAAAAATTGACATATTTTGGGTTAATTGTGATTAATTGATGTTAGAACAATTGATGCTATATTATTTGTAATTTTTATTATAGGGTACTTGGGAGAAATTGGAATTCAAAAGATAAAAGAGAGCTAAAAAGCAGCATAAGTGGACAAGTTGGGATTGTAAAAAGCAAGAGAAGCTAAGAGGAGTGGCCCAAAAACATCACAATATAAACCAAAAGAGCAACAAAATGCCCACGCACGTTGATAGCTAAAAGACCAAAATGTCAGCACATGGTGAGGCAAGGAAGCAAAACAGCAATTGAAGATGAAGCAAAGAAATGCAAACGTGATGGACAAAGGAAGCAAAAGGTAGACAACACAAGAAGGAATGCAACAGTTAACACACCAACCAGGACCAAAATGATGCAGTAGTAGGAGAAGCCAAAAGCAAAATAACGGACACCAAAAATGCAAACGGAGAGGAACAAAACACGTAGAAAAGAAGGTTGGAGGTGTGCGTTGGTTTTAAATGAAAAGAAGAACCCAAACACAACACAGATGGAAGACGTGAAGACCAAAATGATATGCAGGTGGGCGTACAACCAAGCTAGAGAGGAGAGAAAAAAACAAGTAGCAAAAGAGAGTTTTAGGGTGTGCATTGTTGTTTCGAAAAACAGGAGAATGAAGAAACGAGAAGAAAATAATAGAAAGGGTTTTTATTTTTGACGGCAGCATTCTCCACCCATGGAGACTTAGTTTTCGTTTTTTTCTCATCTCCCATAAATCCAAAACATCATTCTCATCTTCCATGGCTGATTGCTGGAGTTCATTGTTGGCAGAATCTTCTATAGTCTTCTATGGCTAATTTGTCTTGATACTCTAATGTAACGGCAATGGCAGGAGCTTGGGTCTTTATAGGGGAGTTTAAGCTACATTTATCTTCTACCCATTTAATTATTTAGTGATTCCTAGGTCTTAGGGTAACTATTTAATTGCTTGGAGTTATATATTGAATATGTATTTGTATTGGAAGAGTTCTGTGGCTGGATTAATGTTTAGCAACTGATATGGTGCTGATTAAAGCTTAATTTCATTACTTTGTTTTGGGTCAAGACTTTGCATTGAGATTTTAGTAAATATTTGGTGATTATTTGAGCTGGCTTAAAATTTTGAACCATTATATCTGTTGTTGGTTTTAATTATGTTTTATTAATTATAAATAATAATTGAGCATTGGTTTTTAGTATCCTTAATTCTAGTTTACTATTCTTGTGGCAATTAGTAGATTGGGACCTTGGAAAATATTTTGTGACAACTTGAGGTGGCTCAGTTGTTGGATTAAAAGCTCGATTATAACTCTCAGTTCATCTTTTTTAAATCCCATATCAGTTTAAATGATGATTGCCTGTGCTATTGAATTGGATGGTTGCTTTTATCATAGTTAATCACTTATATTTTTTATCCCATTTACTCACTACTATCTCATATTACTCTTTTCAAATTGAAAATACCAAAAAACAAGTACTTTATGTTTATTTTAATTTATTTCAATTTAGTGATAGTTAATCAAATCAAACCACATTCTATAGTTTAGGTTGCATTGCATTTAGTTAATTAGGAATTTAATTTCATTTTTGACTCCTTAAAGAGAACAACCCAAGGTTACACTATATGTAATCCTTGGTTAAATTTTGAAATAACCTCAAGGCCACATCAGATTTAGGGTGTTTCAAGTGGCGCCATTGCCAAGAAGCCAAGAAATTGGTTCCTTAGTAACTAAGTGTCAAGTAACATTGACTGTGTTCATTCGTTGAGCCTCACACTTCCATTGGCATTGCATAGTCCATTTCCATTTGCATTTTGAATTTTCTTGGTTAGATAAACATTTTCGTTTGTTCTTTGACTTAGTTGTTGTTTAGTGGATTACATTGCTCTTGTTTGCTTGATTATAGCCTACTTAGTTACTTTCTTGAGTATATGGGTCCATTCTCCAATTCAAATTTTTGAAAATTGCTTCTTTGTGCATATTGGTGAAGTTTTGACATTCTTTGATTATTTATTCATATTACATAGTTTCACATCTTTCATACACTATTAAGTGTATAGTCATCCATACTCGTACATTCTCATACACACACACTTGCTCTCAACATATTCTTCCATTTTTTACTTGAATCTGGTTGTGTAATTACTGTTTATGCGTAGGAGTGATAGGGCTTTACCTTTGATTCTCTTAAATATTAAACTTGAGAGTTTAGTGAAAAAGATTAGAAGAGAGAGGAGAATAGAGGGTACAAGTCAAGTTCTTTTTTAGGAGGAGCATATTTCACAAAAGTCAAGTTTGTCATATAGTGAACAAGAACCTAGTGAGAGAGCTACCTCTAGTGAACACTTGTCTGTTAGTGATTTTGAATTAAAGCAAGAAACCATGGATGGTGAAAATGGTAATAATGGACATAATGGGCCTAATGGGAATAACAAACACATTGAGAACATCTTAGGGAATAATGGTGAGGATAATAGAAGCATGAGGGAGATTAATTATTCCAATGTTGATTATAACCCTTATGGCTTTTATACTGACGATGTAAACTTTGAAGTTAAAGGAGCATTAATTTCTTCCTTACTTAGATTCCATGGCTTTGCAGGTGATGATCCACACAGGCATTTAAAGAATATACACATGGTGTGTTCTTCTATGAGACCACCCATGGAAAATCTTGAAGATGTATTGAGGAGAGCATTCCACTTCACCTTAGAAGGCAAGGACAAGGAGTGGCTTTGCACACTACCTCAACATTTCACCACATTGACCTAGGATTAGTTAAAAGGAGCATTCTTGGATGAATATTTCCCTGCCTCTAAAACTTCAACGCTTAAAAAGGAGATAACTAGTGTTGTACAACGAGATAATGAATCCATGCATAAATATTGGACAAAGTTCAGTACACTTCTAGCCTATTGTCCTCACTATAGTATTCAAAGAACGATCTGGTCAACTCTTTCTATAAAGGGCTCCTTTCATATCATAAGCCCTCAATTCATGCCGCTGCAAATGGTTCGCACAAAGAATTGAGTCCCAATGCTGCATGGGACCTACTTCAAAAGATGACTACCAATGGACCCTTAATTTGGAGACACAAGAAGGGTGTACAATACCTTTTCGACTTCTTCCCAAGATATTCTTGCTGAAATTGCTACTTTGGGAAACCGAGTGGAAAAAAGACTCAATATTTTAGAGAATAATGTGTAAGCCAAGCAAGTTAATTCAGTGGATCATTCTCAAGCCATAGTAGTCAGTTGTAAGTACTGTGGGTCCATAATGCATACTTCCAATAATTGTGCTCAATTTGAAGAAGTTTCTGCCCTCTACCAAAATAGGAATGGCCAATATCAAAAGAGGGATCCCTACTCAAACCCTTTTAATTTGAGTTGGAGAGATCACCCTAACTTTAGATGGGGTGGAGATCAAGGCAACACTCAAGGAAATTCTTCCAACTAAATGGTATTTAATCAAAGGACATCATCTTCTTTTTCTATGGGAGATGAATTTGCTGTGATCATGAAGGGCATTGTTGGGATTAATTCAAGATTAGATCACGAGAAGACACAAAATGATGCTAAGTTGAATGCTATGGGGAATAAGATGGACTCATGTTTACAAAATGTGTTCTCTAAGTTGGAGAAAATAGAGACTAAGTATGAGAACTTGAACACTTTTGTTACTTAAATCTCCAACAACTTAAGTGAACAAAAAGCAAAGAGTAGTGGTTCTATACCCTCCAACACAGTGATAAATCATAAATCTTTGAACACAATCACACCGAGAAGTGGTAAGGAAATTGGTGCTAAAAAAGTGCAATTTAAAGAGAATGAAGAGGATGAAGAACCAGTTAATGAGGAAATAGAAGTTGAGTCTCCTCCTGCTAACACTACTAAAAAAACTTCCTAAGTTGAGAAAGAAGCTTCTATTCAATCTGAAAGCCTACAAGAAAAGAAGCTCTTGGAGAAGTCTCGGAAACAACCAGTGGCACAAAATGATGAAGAGGCAATAACAAATATCATGAAGATACCAATGGAGAAAGGATCACCTTCCGACTCTAAAGGTGATGAGGTAAACATTCGTGGCTTGCCTTTTCCAAATTCTTTCTTAGTTAGTAAAAAGGTTGTTGATAAGAAAGACAATGATGAATTATTTGAAATGTTTAACAAACTTACGGTGAATGTGCCATTGCTTGAATTGATTAAAAAGATGCCTAAGTGTGTTAAATTATTGAAAGACCTATGCACAAATAAGAGAAAGTATAGGCATAATGAGAGAATCCAATTGGGGTTGAGTATTAGTACCTTATTTAAGCCATAGTTTCCCACTAAATGCAAAGACCTGTGTTATTACACTATTATATGTATCATAGGTCGAACTACTATTTCTCATGCCTTACTTGACTTAAGTGCAGCAATTAATCTACTACTGACCTCTGTTTATAAGACCTTAGGTATTAAAGTTTTGAAAGACACTAGTGTAGTGCTTGGTCTAGTTGATAGGACGGTCAGATACCCTTAAGGCATTCTTAAGGATATCCTTGTGCAAGTCAAAGGTCTTGTTTTCCTATCTAACTTTTATGTCCTGGATATGACTAATGAGCTCCTTGCTAAAATTACCCTAATTCTAGGTAGGCCATTCCTTCTGACTACTGAGACTACAATTAATGTAACAGCCCACTCCCGACTGGACCCGAACCCGATATCGACGGTGATATCCGAGCCCGTGCCCCGTGAGGGTGGTGTGCTACGGCACTTAACATTTAAAAGTCGGTATAAATTTTTTTTTTGAATACTCTTATCAAAGATCATTTATTTGGGCCCACTTTTTCATTTTCAAAACATTTCGTTTACTTAAACTGAAAGCGGAACATATTACGTTTTAATCGATAAAACATAAAGCCCAGAAAGCTGATAACTCAAATTTGCCCATTTTATTTAAAA
>JANQBM010454994.1:0-39932 GCA_025594535.1 Erythroxylum domingense
TCCAAATACTCCTCAAATATGCTCCAAATGCTTCCTTTTCATCACATCTAGCAATCCCTAACCAAAATATATAAAAATAAGTAAAAGCTCACATTTAAGCACAATAAATCACCAAATAAACATAGAATTAGGAACTAAAACATGTTAGATTTACACACTATCAGGAAGCATTTCTTAGTCTTCACCTTAGATAAGCTATGGGTTGTAGGGAAAACATATTGACTTTATCATGTTGATGTAACTACATGCCAAAATGATTTATGTATAAATATTTTATAGGGAAGACATGTGGCTCCAAATTTCTTCTAAAAAACTTATCCTTTAATTTACTATTGCTCTATATTTCTTTAATAAGTTGGTACTTCTTAATGGAGGCATTTTAAGTCATGCTTTTGGAAGTTCCCAATCTTCTGTTTTTCCCGATATATAAATTAACTATGTTGCTTTGGCCTGAGATATATCATCAAGTAAATCTTCTTTACCTTTTCATAAGTGTAATAAAGCTTCACTATTTTCCCCAAAATTAACGCAAGTGATCTCTTCTAATTGACGTACTAAGGCATACTTATTACATTACCAATGTAATAATTTATATCACGCTAGTATGGAAAAACAACCTACGTTATTGTATAGAAGTTGATCAAGTTTTATTTGTACTTACTACTTGATGTGTATTATGATCCCAGAAATGCATATGGATATTCACGAGACCAAGGAAAACCCCTGTGGCTAATGAAGTTGGAAAGCTCTTCTTTGTAAGTTATGGAGTTGAGGAAAGCTATGATGTTTATTCTTAACATTGGCTTTTATTTTCATTTGTCTTAGGCCATACTTTGCTAGCCTTCGATCTTTTGAATTATTTCCTGAGTACATGTATATGTATATATTATTTTTATTTTACTTAGAACAATATCATTTTAAGATTAGAAAGGTTCTAGTGTAGCAATGGTTGCTAATTAAGCCATAATATATTTTTCATTTAGTGGAAATAATTAATTGAAATAATAATTTTTTTAGTAAACTTGATATAGCTCCTTGTATTGTTCAACATAGTAATGTACTGCAGAACATTAGAGACAATAGGTATATGGAAGGAGATAAGGTCTCATCCAAGATCTAAAGATGTATTTAGGTAAAATTTTCTTAATTATGGTGATAATTAAGATCAAAATTGTAAGAGTTAAACAAGTGCTCACTATCAAGAATCTTGTAGAATTGTCTCACTAAGCCACTGTCTTAACAGTAGTATAATCATCATATGGTGATATTGTATGACATCAGTAGTATGATCATCATATGGTGGTATTGTATGACATCAGTAGTATAATCATCATATGGTGATATTGTATGACATGCTTAAATGACTGTCTTAGTGCATATAAGAAATTGTTAGTTTATGCCTTACAGCTAATCGATTGATTGTAGTTTAGTGACAAAATAATTTAAAGGCATTCCTTATCCTGTACATGTTGGGTTTTGATCATGCATCACATGCTTCAAAAATAGAAAACAATAGTTGAAATATAAAACAAAACCCAAAAAGCCAAGAACTTTCAAGTGCCATTAGATGTAACTTTAACAAAACATGAACTTAAGATGTGTACCTTACAATCTCCTTCATTCTTTGTTGTCTTCAACTCTTCGGGTTATTGTAAATCACAATGACCAAAGGAAGACATCTTTAATGATATTCACATGAAGAGCAAAGCTTAAAACCTCTTATCAAGAATGGCTAGAACACACACAAAGTGCTAGCCAATGTTGATACAAAACGGATTCTTTTCTTTACATAAGATCAATACATATGTAAAACAAATCATATATATTTTTCTGAGATCAAGTTCCTCTTTTCTCGTAAAGTAAACAGTGATGGGAAACAATACTTTTATAAACTTTCTTTTTAAAACATAGCTGATTTGTCCTGATTCGCTAAGCTCTTAGAGGCTGAATCATCGTATCCCAATAATTGCACTATAAGGTGCAACCTCAGGTCGTTCACTTAATCGACCCTAATTAATTGAATCTAAGTTAACCTATATGTCATGCTATGCAAACTAATTTGGAGAAAATAAGGTTTTTGATTTTTGAACTGATTGATAGAACTAATTTGAATGTAAAAACGAATGTTTTTGGATTTTAGGGATATGGAAAGCTGAAGGACGAAAAACGCAAAAGACTAAATAGTGATAAAGTCCCCTTGAAAGTGAGTTTTGGCCATCATTGTTCGAAATTGATTTAAACGAGGGTAGAAACCACTAAGCTTCAAAATGTAAACCTTAAAAGACTTTTTAAGTCCAGGATCTTAATCAATGAGACTCCATCTTTGTTTTAAAAATCCCGTTAAATGCTCTTAGTGTGTGTAGTAGGATTAGCTAATGCAATCGGTCAAATGGAATCTAAAATCATCTCAACATCAAACACAACTATGCAAGACAAAAGAGAATTAAGAAGATTTCAAATAGACATATATGAAACTTCATACATTTAAGCTCAAAGTTCTACATAAACTAATCCATCCTACACATAATGAATATCTAACATTTGATTAAAACCATAATCAAATAGCTGATCTACAAATCATAAATCCTAGAACTAGAATGTATAAATTCATAGCTGAACTATGGATAGAACTACTCCCCTTTTTCAACCCATGGAACTCAAGCCATTGCTGCACCTTTAAGAGGAAAAGAAACGCCTAGCCACTCATTGCACCCAGAAACTTCATGACTTGGAATACATCTGAATCACCCATGGTGGAGGTTTAGCAGTGGAAAGAAAATATGAAGAGGTAAGAGTTGTTTAGTAGAGAAAGAATGAAGGAGAGTCAAAAAATTATGAGTTTCTGCCGTCTCCTTCCTACTTATCCCGAAATAGGGTTTTTTAATGATATTCGGGTTGGGTCATATGCATGGGTAAGTGAGGTTTCCAAACATGACTTGGGTTTCAGGTTGCTGCTTTGAATTTTTTGAAATTTTCCCGAAAGGGTTTGGGTTGTTGATTCACATGTTTCGCTAACTTGTCCCGAAGGGTCTTCTTCCTTGATTTTATGGCTCGGCAATTTCTTAGTCTTCACTCTTGGCTCCACTTTTTCAGTGTCCTACAATGAAAAACAATAGTTTGCAATATCAATTGTCCTATAAACCAAGTGAATGCAATTACTAATTAATTATGACAATTTTACCCTCAAACTATATTAATTCAAAATAAGCACTCTTGAACTAAATTAAACACAATATCCATCTAAAAGAGCCGAAAAGTACAACAAAAACTATAAAAATACCATTGAATAATATAACAAGCTTTGGTTCAATCAAATTCCTCCACACTTAGATCTTTGTACTCCTGGACAAAGCTCATAAAAATCAAAGGAATACAAGTGCAAAAGGAAATACTGACCATACTTAAAAATGAGAGCAGAAAATTAATAAAACCATTTTCTCAGAAATCAACTAAATTAGGATGAAAGAATGCCAAGAAGATCAACACCACAAGTATTTAAGTGGAGAGATTGACCAAAAGAGACTTATCTCAGGGGAAACTGTTTAACTCATCAGCTCACTTTTCTTGGGGTAATTTCACTCTAAAATTTGCTTAATTCATTCTCTAACATAAGCTTGTGATAGTTCTACCTCTCCACCACAAGAACTATAATTTTATAAATCAGGAGGAATTTCAGGGTTGTAATGATGAATGAAGGCTAAGTGAGATGGATGGAATAAAAGAAACAACAAGCATGACATGCATCCCGATTATCATCTCATGAAATGAGCGCCAGCTATTCCAAAGAAAAGATTTGAAATTCTAACATAGCAGCTTTTTTTTTTGCTGCAAAATAATTGTAAAGGACAAATGTCATAATTAAACTCAAACCAGGTTCCTCAAATGTTAGAAGGAACTACTTAGGACACTTAAAACAGGTGCATTTGAAGTACCAAAGTTCTCACTGTTTATTCTATACTGAATTATGGTAGCAGTACACCATCACACTGGTCTGGTAAAAGACACTGCTTTTTTTTCAAGATAATTCAACGCATGAATTCTACTCAAAAACACTCAAACTTAGAAAATTGAAGATAAAATATTTACATCAATTTATAATAGTGTGCATGCACTCAAAAAGATGGCTCAAGGGGACTAGCAATGGTAAAGTGTGTAGGGTTTGTGTTTGGGTAAGAAAGGTTTTGCAATGAACACCTTTTTCAGTTTCACAAAATTTAGTTCATCAAGCCTTGATTAAGAATTAAAACAAGTTCTAGAGAGATATAAAATTAAGTAGATACACACAAATGAAAGAATTCAGGCCCAAATATCCTTCCAACAAGGTTAGTGTCTCAGTTAAGCAATCTCAAGGTTTAAAAACGCATAGCGCACCTTCCTTAACGGACCCTCACTTACTTCTTGTTGAAAACATTAAAAATGGAATTAGTCAAAATTCAACTGTCATTTAAAAGCATGGATAGTTTTCCAAAAGCATATGTAAATCTTTGAATTTTTCAAAACTATTCATTCATAGAAGTATTAAGAACTTAGTGTGGTCGCATTGTTTAAGTGGTGGTCGCGGCGAAGTGAAAAATTGGCTGAGACGAAATCAAAAGTTGGCCGTAGCGAAGTTTGTCCGAGAAAATTTAGCCGCGGTGAAAAGTGATAGAAACAAATGTTTAAGTGTTCGCCGCGGCAAAGTAAGAGGTTGGAAAATTTGCGTCACGGCGAAAAATAGCGGAAACGTGGAGGAGATAGACAAAATGCATGGAATTGCAATTTCACCTCAAGGATCAATTTCAAAACTTAAAAGATAACAAACAAATGACACCTAAGTGGCTAAAATTTTTGCATGAATAAACTGCTTCGTTTCCTCTCCAATTCCCCCACCCTTAAACACAATAGTGTCTGCAAGATTGCAAGAATTAAAGCACAATTACATAGAGCAGATGAGAAATATTAGATTAACGGATTGATAATATCTAAATAGCCAATGAAATAAATATGTCATTCAGCACAGGCTAGAGCAACCAAGAAAAGTTAACTAGTATCCAGGGAAACTCAAGACTAAAAACATAAAGATTCAAAGATAAAATAAGTAGATAAAATACAAATGACTCAAGATTGATCTACAAGGGAATCAGCTGTAGACCTAGACTGTCCAGACCTAGATGGATCTGCTTTAGACGTGCCCTCCCCAAATGTGATAGTGCCGCACCATAGATCATCCTCATCAGAGGGCAATTGGAATTGTAGGCGTTCAGCCAGCAAAGCATCTATGCGACGATGATAATGCATATCCCAATCATATATGGCATCTCGACGCGTCCAGTGCTGGATCTCGCCCAAAAGAGTGAGATAGAGTTAGTTTAGAAAGTCCATCAAGCCTAGTAGCAAACGTTGCTAAGGTCACAGGGGCAGGGACTGCTGGAGCTGGCTGGTCGTGCTCAGTAGGTGCATTGGCTGCTAAGGTTGTACCAACATCAGATGCAGGTACAGGAAGGGGTGGTGGTGCAAGGGCAGGGTGTTTTAGGCTATCATACCTAAAGAGTGAGGCTGGTTCAAAATAGCTATCGTGTGTGCTCGAAAAATGTTCGAAACAAGGTGAGGAAAGCTATGGAATTTGTTAGTTTAGGAGTTTGGATGGAGTCATAGAGGGTAGAGGCAATAGCGTCAGCTATATTGATCGAGCAGCCAGTCATTAGGAGGTAGATGTATAGAGATTGGCGTTTAGTGACATTAGCTAGGTGGGTGGTGGGAACGATGTTGTTACAAACCAAATGCAACCAAGGCCGAGCATCTAGTCATAACTCGGAGCATTTAAGGTATTGCTCGGTATATCGTGGGCGATGCCAGTCAGCACCCTCTTGACTAAGGGTGCAAGAAATATCGATCAGAGGATAATTATGGATTAGCTGGTCAAAATGACAGTTGCCACAGGGAGGGAGAACAAAATGGTGGCAGAAGTTAGAGGTGGTTAAGGCATGGGGCTCCCTAATGCCACAAAAGTCAATGGCTAAGTGATTATGGATCCAAGCATATGTATAGAAATGACGAAAGAATTTGTCATTACTTAAGGTACGCTCCTTAACCAAACCAGTCAATTGGGATGCATGGAGTTATTGAACAAAAGTGTTGTCTAGGAGGGGGGCTTTAGGAAAGGGTCGTTCTTTGATAAGAGGTCTAGCATCAACTTTTTCATATAATTCCTCAAATGTAAACTTATTGTCAAATGAGTCAGGTTCACTGGAGGGGGTAGGTTTTTTGGTTCGAGTCATTTGCTTGTAGATGAACAAACTAATTAAAGAACATAACAAATAAAACTTCACCATGGCAAAACATTATAGGACGGTATGTCCAACTAGTCTGCCCTAACTATGAATAACATATAAGATAAAAATGGACGAAGAAGGAAACTGAGATACTTACAAAGACGAGGAGGAAGCTGCATAGATAGAGAATCGAGAGTAAAGGTGATTAGGGAAGAAAAAAAAAAGGGAAGAGGGAGAGCTGAGAAGAGAGAAGCGGTTTGTTTAAGAAATTAGAGATGTGAAAAGACGAAAAGAGTATGAAGAAAAAGTAAATGGTTGATGACATATGAGGGTAAAATGGTAATATGATAAATAAAAATCGAAGACAAGAGAGGGTAGCCTGTGCAGATTCTATCTTTACAGTGGAAAAAGTTTGATTTCGTTGCAACGAAAATGTCCTGAAAGGAAAAATGGAAGAAATAGGAATACGTCGCCATGGCGATGTGAAATGCATGCTGCATGAAAAATAACCTGAGAGAATATGGAACGAAATAGGAGTACGTTGCCGCGGTGACGTGGAATACACACTGTGGCGAGAATTTCCTGATAGAAAGAAACTAGGTGGAGACTTTTGCTGCGGTGAAACCATAAGTTAGCTACGGGGAAAGTAACCCAAACTCAAAGAGCAACAGATATAAAATTTTTGCACATAAATGAAAAAAATGATAAAGAAACACAAAACACAGTCTGGATACTTAGAAAACCTTTAAGTGAATATGTAGAGTTGCAAGGTACTGAATAAGTTCAAGAATAAAAATGTAACACAATCAACAATACGCAACTTCTCCAAACTTAAAGATATATCATGCTTCAGAGTGATCAATCACAACAAAATAAAGGAAAAAAGACAGAACTAAAAGGGGTGTTATTGAATTGAAAATTATTATTAAGCTAAAAGCTAAAGTACTTTTCCTACTAGGTTAGTTTCTACTCCACACTTACTCAATAAACTAATGCACCAAACATGTCATGAACAATCACAAGGTAAAAGTAAACAGGTGAAGGAAAGAAACAACCTGAGATTTATGGAGGTTTCTAGTTCTTATGGTAAAGCTTCAAGAGATGTCCATTCACCTTAAGCTTAGCTCCGGTCTCTTCATGTAGAAGCTCCACTATGCCAAAGTCGTGCACTTTTATGACTGTGTACAGCCCATCCTAATGAGTATTAAATTTCCCTTGCTTAAAAGTGAAACGAGCCTTAAAAAATAACACTTTATCTCCCTCTTTGAAGTCCTTCCTCAAGATGCCTTTACCGTGCATAAATTTGTTTTTCTCCTTATAGAGTCTAGAGTTCTCATATGCCGCTAACCTCAACTCTTCCAATTATTGCAACTGTAACTTTCTCTCTATCCCAGAAGATTCTAAGTCTATGTTGCACTGCTTGACTGCCTAATAAGCTTTATGTTCCAACTCTACTGGCAAATGACAAGCCTTGCTATAAATGAGGCGATATGGAGACATCCTGATTAGTGGCTTGTAGACGGTCTGATAAGCCCATAGTGCTTCTTCTAAGTGCAAACTCCAATCTTTCTTGTATAGTTTTACAATCTTTTCCAAGATATGCTTCATCTCCCAATTAGATATTTCAGCCTGACCATTGGTTTGGGAGTGATATGCGGTGGAGACTTTATGAGTTACTCCAAATTTTGAAAAAAAATTGTCAACTACCCTATTACAGAAGTGTGTACCCCTATCACTCACCATATCCCTTGGAATCCTAAACCTATAGAAAATGTTGGACTTAAGAAATTTAGACACTATTTGGGCATCATCTTTTCTAGTAGGCACAACCTCTATCCATTTGGACACATATTCTACAGCTAGAAGGATATATACAAAACCAAAGGATGGAGGGAAAGGACCCATGGAGTCAATCCCCTAAACATCAAAGATTTTGCAAAATAGTAGAGGCTATTGAGGCATTTCATGTCTTTTACCTAACCACCTAAAACGTTGACACTTGTCACAAGATTGACAAAATGTAAAAGAATCTTTAAAAAAGCTTGGCCAGTAAAAACCAGAGTCTAGAATTTTTTTAGATTTATCCTAGCACTGAAATGCCGTCTATAAACCATAGAATGGCAAGTTGAAATAATGGCATCACATTCTTCATTAGGCACACATTTCCTTATGACTTGGTCACTGCATATTCACCATAAATGAGGAGCATCCCAAATGTAATGCCTTGCTTCACTCCTGAGCTTTTGTGCCTGCGAATTAGATATAAGAGGTGGGGTGAGTCCAGTTATAAGGTAGTTAACGATATGTGCATAACAAGGCTCTTTTAAGAATAAAGCACATAAAACTGCATTAGGAAAAGATTCATAAGGAAGCCCGAAAGAGTCTACTCCCTTTGTATCCTCTGGTAGCTTACTCAAGTGATCGGCTACATGATTTGCTGCCCTTGGTCGGTCCTTTATCTCAATGTCAAATTTTTGAAGAAGTAATGCCTTTCTTATCAATCTTGGCTTAGATTATGGTTTCTTAAGAAGGTATCGGACAACTGTATGATCGGTGAACACAGTGATATAAGAATTTAACAAGTAAGGCCTAAACTTTTTTAAAGCGAGAACTACTGCAAACAGCTATTTCTCTGTTATTGTGTAGTTAATTTGAGTTGCATCCAGTGTTTTTAAGGCATAGGTAATTGCTCTTGAGATTTTCTCCTCCCTTTGGGCCAACATAGCTCCTACAGCACAATTAGAAGCATCACATGAAAGCTCAAAAGGTAAGTTCCAATCAGGGGCAACTAGAATAGGGGGAGAAATGAGTTGAGACTTTAACATATCAAAAGCATTCCTACATAAATCATCAAAGTCAAATTTTACATCTTTTTGTAAAAGCCTTGAAAGAGGTAATGCAATCTTGCTAAAATCTTTTATAAAATGCCTATAGAATCCTACATGACCTAAAAATGATCTTATATCTTTAATACAGACAGGATAAGGCAATGAAGATATCACCTCAATCTTAGCGCTATCATCTTCAATTCCATTGTTAGAAATCAAATGACCTAGCACTACGCCCTCATTAACCATAAAATGAAAATTTTCAAAGTTCAAAATCAATTTCTTCTCAATGCATCTTTTCAAAACTTTTTCAAGACTAGCAAGGCAGTTATCAAAAAAACCACCATACACAGTGAAGTCATCCATAAAGACTTCTATGCATTCTTCTAAAAATTCACAGAAAACAACCATCATACAACGCTGGAAAGTCCCTAGGGCATTATATAATCCAAAAGGCCTATCGAAGTTACCAAAAGGACATGTAAAAGTGGTTTTATCTTGGTCCTCTGGTGCAATAGGCACTTGAAAGTACCCAGAGAAACCATCCAAAAAATAGTAATGAGATTTGTCTGCAAGTTGCTCTAGCATCTGGTCAATAAAGGGAAGAGGAAAATGATCTTTTCATATGGCATCATTTAATCTTCTATAGACTATGCACACACACACAAAATTTTACACTCTAGTAGGAATAAGCTCATCCCTATCATTTTTAATCACAGTAAACCCACTCTTCTTAGGCACTACATGGATCGGACTAACCCACTCACTATCAGATATGGGTTAGAAGATCCCAGCACTCAAAAGTTTGGTTATTTCTTTCTTAACTACATCTAGGATAAGTGGGTTTAATCTCCTTTGGGGTTGTCTCACGGGTTTGGAACCCTCACTTAGTAGAATCCTATGTGTGCAAATAGCCGAACTAATCCGAGGTATGTCTGCTAAAGTCCACCCTATAGCCCTCCTATGCTCTTTCAAAATAGTAAGGAGTCTATCTTCCTCACTGCTAAATAGGGAATTAGTAATTATAACAGGTAATCACTCATTTGAATCAAGGAAAGCATACTTTAAAGTAAGGTGAAGAGGTTTCAATTTAATTGCATGTGGTTGCACAACAGAAGGTATTAATTCATGAAGCTCAAGAGAGAACAATTTTCTTCCCTTTTCGTCAGCCAATGGTAAATGAGTTCCATGTGGTTAGCTTTACAATCTTTGTCAATTCCAAGCAGTAAACTTTCAATCTGAGATTTTTGTTACAGTGAAACAGCTTCATCAAGTTCAACATCGAAGTGAACCCCACGATGCCAGAATCACCTAAAACATTCATAGAAAACCTTTCCCAAAGGAGGTCATCACTGATAGTAGAATCAGGAGAATACAATTCAGAATCAAAGGAATCTTGTTGCAATTCGAATACAGAACAAACATCATCAACAACAATATCAATCATGTTAACACCTAAAAGTGAGTAATCTTCATGTGGATGTTTCATTACTTCATACATGTTAAAACAAACTTTTTGATCACCTACCTCCAATGTGATGGTGCCTTCTTTCATATTAATCATGGTATTAGTAGTTCTTAAGAAAGGTCTACCAATAATCAGTGTGGTGTCATGTGCAAGTTCAGAAGACATGTCAAGCATATAAAAATTAGTAGGAAAAACCAAACCTTTAACCTAGACCAAAATATCCTCTATAATGCCCTCAAGATACCTAATAGACCTATCAGCCAATTGGAGTACTACCGTGGTAGACTTAAGAGTCTTGACTCCCAATGAAGTGTAAACTGACTTAGGCATGACATTAATAGCTGCCCCTAGATCTAAAAAAGCTCCCCTATGGTTACTTTACCCAAAGTACAAGGGATGGTAAAAGATCCAGGGTCTTGGCATTTCACCAGAATTTGAGGTTTAAAAAAAGCAGACACATTTGAGCTGACTTGAACTCTTTCATTTGGCCTAAACTTCCTCTTATGTGTACACAGTGTCTTTAAGGTATTTGGCATAAGCAGGAACCCGTTTCACAAGATTAAGCAAAGGAATATTGATTTCCACACTACTAAACAAATCTATAACATCCTTTTCATACTTAGTGTCAGTCATTCTTTTGCTCATCAAATAAGAACTAGGAAAAGGAAGGTCTTTAAGATTTACCTCCTTACCATTCGCTTTATTGGCTCTATGCTTGCTTGACTCAACATGCTCCCTTGCTGTGGTTTGTTCATCTTTTCTCTTAAGATTTGTTCCTTTTCTATTCAAAATTGTGGATTTCTTTGTAGCAAATAATGATTTCGCTTTAGAGCTTTCAGAATTCTTCATCTTTTCTAGTGTGGAAGACACCTCATCATATTCAATCTTTTCCTCAAGTACTTCCTCTTCTGAATCACAAAACTTCATTTGCTTCCCACTTTGAAGAGTGATGGTATTCAAACCCTTAGGATTTATAATAGTGTTTGAGGAAATATTGCCACTGCTCTTAGCTTGTTGCTCACTCATATTATTGAATAATTGAGTGAGATAGGAGTTGATGTTTTTAGTCTTTGTCTCCCATTGCTCCATTATTTTCTCTAAGGCATTGAATCTAGCAACATTCTTGGATGAGTCTTGTTGAATCAAAGAGGCTAAATAATTGAACTGGTTGTCATTGGAAGTCTTTTGGTATTTCATCAATGCCATCATATTATGCAAGAGTTGATTGGTGTCTTCCTTTGGTGGAACAGTTAAAGCTTTTTATTGGTTTTGGAACTGGTTAGTAGATAGACCAGCCCCTCCACCTTGCTAGAATCTATTTGATGGTCCACTCTCATCATTTCTCAAACTAAATCGAGGGTTTGCTTTCCATCCCTCATTATATGTATTAGAATAGGTGTCCCAATTCTGATTTGGCCTACCTTGATAAACAGCAGATATCTCTTCATAACAATTGGGGCATACACTAGCAATATACATCACCGACCCACAAGTTTCATAACTGGGTGTAGTGAGATCCACAGTGGTTTGTGGACGATGCATACTCATATTTTTCAACCTCGCAGTAATGCGAGCTAGTTGAGTAGTCATTTTATTCTCCAAAGAGTCTACCTTAGACTCAAGACTTTCCATTTTTCTAGAATGTACTGTTGAAGTTCCTAACTCGTGTACGCCTCTAATGTCTCTAGCACTGTACTGCTGGTGATTCAGATCCATTTTCTTAATCATATCCTAAGCCTCTTTAGTGGTGAGGTCTATCAGTGAACCTCTAGTGGCTTCACTAAGATACCCTTATCTTAATCTTTAACCCATCATAAAAATATTGCACCAACTGCTCATTTGGTGTTTGATGGTGAGGGCATCTTGACAATAGATCCTAAAAATGGTTCCAATAATCATAGAGAGACTCATCAAAGTCTTATCAAGCTGAGTAGATTTCCTTCCTCATTGATGAAGTTCTGGAAGTAGGAAAGAACCTCTCCAAGAATGCCTTCCTCAAATTTCCCTAGCTGTGATAGGCATTTGCCACATGTCTCGGAAGACTCATGTACCACTCCCTGGCTTTACCCTCTAATGATAAATGAAAAACTTTCCACAACACTTGATCTAATGAAGTGCCCACCAGTTTCATGGTCTGGGAAATCATAGATAGTGATTGCAAGTGAATGTATGGATCTTCTCCTTTCAAACCATGAAATTTAGAAAGAGAGTTAATAAACAATCCTTTTATCTCAAAATTCACATCAAAATTAGGGCAAGCAGTAGTAAAAGGATCATAATTGACATCAAAGGTTGTAGCTTTCCTAATGGTCCTCCTCCTAAGGTTTCCATTATTCTCACCAATTCTCTCTTGCTCTCCATTACCTCCATTATCACCGTTTCTAGGTTGGTTGGCATCAAGGTTTTTGTTTTGCAGATTACTGGGTTTTTAGCCATTTTCTCTCTTTCTAATGATTCACTCTCTGTGCTTGACATGCTAGACTCTACTACCTTTCCTGTCCCTTCTACTCTCTTTTCCTTCCTAACTTTTCTCAGGCTTTTCTCAATTTCAGGGTTTAAAGGTAGGAATGTGGTTTTCCGGGGCATGCAAAGGAAAAATTTAAAAGAGAATAAAAATGAGCAAAATTGACTTGCAAGTTTATGAAGTCAGGTAAAAAAATGAGATATGATGGATGCAAGTGTGTGTGGGTGTGAAAGTATATATGCATAGGTAAAGAAATCTTCAGAGATGCACAACAAAGTTAGCAGCAGCGAAGTTAGTAGTTGGTCGCGGCATAAATGTCCCGAAAGGGATCCTCTTAAAATCCTGCAACTTGGTTGTGACGAAACAAAAATTTGGCTGCAACAAACTTACACTGAAGGCAGCAAACAGAACTCTGAACTATACAGATGTAAAAATGCTAAGTATGAAAATTGAAAACAAATCATTTTCTTTTTTTGTATTTCCGAAAATTCAGATGCTAAGAAAAACAAAAACCTATATTATTAACATGTGTGAAACTAAACTATCTAAAATGCAATCTAAAGACTCTTAACCAACCTCAGCAGCAATTCTGACAGAAGTTAACCTAGAGAACCAATAGCTTGGTTCCCTGACAAAGGTGCCATTTGATTCGTTTTAATTTGTTAAGCTCTTGGAGACTAAATCAACGTATTCCAAGAATTGCACTATAGGGTCGTTTACTTAATCGGAACATAATTAATTGAATCTAAGTTAACCTATATGTCATTCTATGTAAACTAATTTGGAGAAAATGGGATTTTTGATTTTTGAACTGATTGATAGAACTAATTTGAATGTAAAAATGAATGTTTTCAGATTTTAGGGATATGGAAAGCTGAAGGAAGAAAAACGCAAAAGACTAAATAGTGATAAAGTCCCCTGAAAGTGATTTTTGGCCATCATTGTTTGAAATTAATTTAAGTGAGAGTAGAAACCACTAAGCTTCAAAATGTAAACCTTAAAAGACTTTTGAAGTCCAGGATCTTAATCAATGAGACTCCATCTTTTTTTTTTTAAATCTCGTTAAATGTTCTTAGTGTGTGTAATAGGATTAGCCAATGCAATCGGTCAAATGGAATCTAAAATCATCTCAACATCAAATACAACTATACAAGACAAGAGACAATCAAGAAGATTTCAAATAGACTTATATGAAACTTCATACATTTAAGCTCAAAGTTCTACATAAACTAATCCATCCTACACATAATGACTATTCATCATTTGATTAAAACCATAATCAAATAGCTGATCTACAAATCATAAATCCTAGAACTAGGATGTATAAATTCATAGCTTAACTATGGATAGAACTATTCCCCCTTTTCAACCCATTGAACTAAAGCCATTGTTGCACCTTTAAGAGGAAAAGAAATCCCTAACCACTTATGGCACCAAAAAACTTCACAACTTGGAATGCATCTGATTCACCCATGGTGGAGGTTTAACAGTGGAAAGAAAATATGAAGAGGTAGGAGTTGAGCAGCAGAGAAAGGATGAAGGAGAGTCAAAAAAATTATGAGTTTCTTTCGCCTCCTTCCTACTTATCTCGAAATAGGGTTTTTTAATGGTATTCGGGTCGGGTAGTATGCATGGCTAAGTGAGGTTTCCAAAAATGACTTGGGTTTTAGGTTGCTGCTTCGAAGTTTTCGCCACGACAAAGTGATGAGTTCACCACGGCCAAATTTTCCCAAAAGGGTTTGAGCTGTTGATTCACATGTTTTGCCACAGCAAAGAAGTGAGTTCGTCGTGGCTAACTTGTCCCGAAGGGTCTTCTTCTTTGATTTTATGGGTTAGTAATTTCTTGGTCTTCACTCACGGCTCGATTTCTTAAGTGTCCTGCAATGAAAAATAGTAGTTTGCAATATCAATTTTCCTATAAACCATGTGAGTGCAATTACTAATTAATTATGACAATTTTACCCTTAAACTATATTAATTCAAAACAAGCACTCTTGAACTAAATTAAGCTCAATATCCAACAAAAAGAGCCGAAAAGTACAACAAAATTATAAAAATATCATTGAATAATATAGCAAGCTTGGGTTAAATCAATAGCCTACCACTAATTTTGTTTGCCATACGATACCCTTAGGTGTAAGGCCACGGAGTTGATTCTTCATCATTTACCCATGCCTAGTTAACCTCTATATATCAATTGATATGAAACTGGTTCTACATTGCTTACCCATAACGATGCTATCACTACATATAAATCAGTGGTTATGGAGCTGGTTCTGTATCACTTAGTTATAATAGTGCTAGCACAATATATACTCCACACATGTAGAAGGAGAATCATAGGAGATACTGATAGACACAACAACACCCATGTTAGTGACAGACGCAACAGTACCCATGTTAGTGACAGACGCCCCTAAACACCACCATGCACGTTAGGACGTACTTTGTTTGATATAATCATATGTATAAAGACTAATGGTGTACTATAGGCTAAATCACAATTAATACAAAAGCGCACCTCATTTCAATACCAATTCAAAACATATTCAAAATCCATTTCTATGCCAATTCAAAGCATATGCAAATTTTAATTCAATGCCAATTGAAAGCGTGTGTACATCTCATTAGTTTCCAAGTGCATTCAAAACTCAATTCAATGCTAAATCAAAGCATATGTAAATCTCATGAAGGTACCATTTAAATTCAAGTAGTAGCACTAATGGAATTATTCGTAAATATACTTTTCATAGTAAGGTAAAAACCATCTTTACAAAATCAATTTAAAGGTAAACTCACTGTTTGTCATTTATCGTTAACCACCCTCACATGTGCTTTTCCTTTATTAGTCCCGAGTCTATGGTGACGAAAAAACTTATTGTCTTACTTAGCTATAAGGTAAACCCTTAAATGGTTCCTAAAACCTGTTAAGTACGTCTATAACTTACCACCTTGTTTTACCAAAGGGCTTAGCCAAAATCTACATAATATATACCTACTGTTTTCCTTACATTGAACCATTGAACCATGTACAATGTACATGCTGCCAATGAACTGCCATTAAGCCACATATACAGCATCTACATGCTGCCAATTAATACCCATTGAATAACATACATAAGATACATATATAAATGTTGTTTTTCTCTCCATTTACCATGCTGTTTTTCTCTTAATTTAAGAATGCCTCCACTTGTTCCTTAATTTTCACATATCAAACGTTCAAATTAGATTTTGAAGTCTTCTAGACATGTGTTTCCCTATGTCCCTAACTTTCATATCATCAAAAATTTATTCCATTTAAACTTCTAAATTATGAAACATGCACCAAACATCATAAGATGCTTCAACTCAAGGACAGTATCAAGTTACCATAATCAATCTCAACTTTCAATAACATTCAGCTAGAATTAGGTCTAGGTCTCTTCTAGATATTTTTAGTACTATTTACGAGGTTTCATTTACGATTGAAATCACCTATTTTGGAGTTATGTAGAGTAAGGTATGGCTAAAAAACTAGGACTATTCAAGGAAACTGAGAATCCTGATATAGAATTTCATAAAACATAGTTAGGAAAACTTGCCACTTTCTTCAATGCATGCTCAAACATTAATGCAATTCATGTTTCCAACTTAAGCATTCATGTGACCAGCTAAAGAGGATGGATAAGAGTTGTTTAACATACCTAATATGGTAACATGCTACCCATCTTTTCCATGCATGTAATTGGCATTGATGGAGGTGTCCACGGTTTCTAGCTTAAACAACATGTTGAATTTATTTCCCAAAGGTAGTAACTTAGAAGATCTATGCATGAAGGGAGCAGCTGCAATTATTCTTCAACAATTATAGTCCAAAGGAGAGCTAAAACTTCATTGTTATGAAGGTGGAGCAGCTCCTCCATCATCTTTGTACATGCTACATATTGAACAGGGTTGTCCACACGTCGCAAAGCTTACTTCCAACAACTGCCCACTATTTTAATTCTCACCATCTTTGTCTAATTAAGCCATTAAATTAACATTAAATCTCATAATTGGTTAACCTTCTTTGTGTGAATTTCCATTTGTTTATTGATTATGTTCAATTTGCTTTCTTATGTTAATTTTACAATTTCACTTTCAATCTATCCATATTCAAGCGGTTAAAGAAGTAAAGGAATTGTTGGAGAAAATGGCAAGGAATAATTATCTTTGGACAATGGATAGAAGTAGACAACATACAACCCTTTGAAAGAAAAAGGGAGAAATAACTATTGAACCAATAATGGAGACGTAAGCTAAATTGTTAACTTAACTCGATAGCTACATAACACGAAAGCCTCCTCTTTAACTACTATTAAAGCACTTCAGCAAAGGTGTGAAATGTGTGGACAAGACAACCATAACACCATCGACTACTTTTTGATGCAAAATAATGAACCATAGAAGTTTAATTACATGGAAGCACAATTGGTTGAGGATGGGGAAATAACCCATACATAGTTTTGGGTGGAAGAATCATCCAAACTCAAACACGTATATATTAAGAACCTAATGGGTCACATATAAAAGAGTAGTTTGTGGAAGAAAAATAAAATTTAATTAAGTTTGAATTAATTATAAAGTTTGAGAAACTTTAAGGAATTTAATATGGGATACTTGATTTTATTAAAATTAAACCAATTGTAATTAGAGTTTGACTTTAATTATAATTTAGGTATTTAATTTTAATAGAAATTTAAAAGAAAATCCTAATTATTTTTTTATAAATAGTAATAAGCATAAGGGAGCTAGCACTCTTGCTTAATTTCTCTCAAAATTTAAGAAGCTACTCTGTGGATACTGTTAGAGGATGGATAAGTGAATAGTTGGTGGTTAACAAATCGAAAAGCTTTCAAAGGATTTGAATAGGAAAATTGATTTAGGTATGATTTCTTATTTTATGATTCTTGTTTTATTATTCAATTGTTGAGATCCAATCAAAAACTGTAAAAATGTTATTTTTTTGTTATGCCTATGATTTTATCATTGTTGGATTTCAATATAAAAGACCAATAAAATCACAATTTTGAAACACTAATAGTGAAGCAAAATACAAATTAGTACTGTTTACGCTCAAGTTAGTAAAATATTTTAATCTATAATGTTACCTTAATAATAAACTCCCACTTGGTGATCAACGATTTAAATGGAGAATATGAAATAATGAAGGAAAAATATAAAGAGTTTTATAAGGCAATGATTGAAGTATAACTATATGGAAAATTCATTATTTAAGGATGATACAAAGTTAATTCATACCTGAGGGGCCTTCTTTAAAAATAAGCATAGATCAACTTTCAAAAAGACTCTTCTAGCCTAAATAGAGGAGGAAAATGGAGATTGAATAAGGATAATTAAGAGATATACTAGGAAAAGAGAACCTTCTTGTAGTGATGTAGAGAAGTCATATATAGATCCATAAAAGTCTCTCTGATTCAAGAAGAATTTTACAAAAGATCCTTAAAGTTATCATACCTAAATTTTACTACCCAAATAAAAGTAAAAACAAGTTTTAAAAGAGTGTGATGAAGGATCATATGGATCCCATCAAAAGGAAATCGATTTGACTTATAAAGTAATGAGATAAGGGTACTATTTCACTTAAAAAAATATGTAAAATAGCATACGAAGACCTTCAATTGTTATTAAAGACAATCCTTTTCCATCATTTACTTATAACAATATACTCATATATCTCTTTTCCAATCCTAATTTTTAAACAAATTATTAATATTCTAAAACTTTTATAATCTACTATTTAGTAGAATAAATCAATCTTATTAGTTACTTCGCTAAATAAGTGGAAGGTGAGTCCTTTACAAAAATCACATAGAAGATAGTGGAGGAGGTTATAGAGAATGAACAATGTGTGCATATATACAATTATTCTTTCAATATTTACATATAATGAACCATCTTTTACTATAAAGAACCTTTCCAGTTTTTAAAAGTTTGAAAACATGAAACAATAGTTATCCTTTAATGCGCGTAACAATCTGATAGAAGCGATAATAGTCTAATGGCTAAAAAATGGTAGCTTAAGATAAAGGAAGTTAGTCTAAACAACTATATAGTGTATTTTGAGTTTACCAAACTACTTATATAACTTTTATAGGGGTTCTCCATTTATCTTGTTTTTCTAACAGCTAACTTATGTTTGTGCAAAATTGGTCATCTAGAATGGAGCTTAATATAATAGAGATAGAAATCATTTCATTGTGGATTCATTTTTGTAACATGTTGTTAGAGTACTAGACTTGTGATGGTCTTAGTTTTCTAGCAAGTTTAGTGGGAAAAACCTGTTTGTTTTGACTTTCCTATATCTAAACTAGAAAAAATTTGCTTTACTAGGATATGCATAGAGGTCAAAGTCAGGGAAGAATTTCTAGATACCTTATTCATAATGACCCTGAATGAGTGCACAAAATTTTGCAAAACTAAAATCTAGTTAACTGATAATTGGAAGCCTAACCATTAAAACAAGGTATAAAGACCTATTGGAAGACTCTTTTCAATAGGTAACTATTACAAAGTAATGGGATTAAACGACCTTTCTCGTTGAACCTCATAAGAAAATAACATAACTGTAGTTGAGACTTAGATATAATTGTTAACAAATATGAATAAATGAAACTCACTAGATATAGGAAACAAGTATGATATATGCTAAATTATTGATACATTTAATCTATGACACTTGGTGGTTAATGCCTTCAAATGCTTAAGACATTCACTATAGTTCATATTTGGTTTTAGGTACAATTCGGAAACAAAACAACTAAAGTGAGTTGAAAGCACACTCTTTGAACCATCTTCTTAATATTCACACTCAATTGTCTTTATGGAATAAGAAGGAGAAGGATTAACCAAGAGAAGACAAGAAAATCTATACAATGAAGAGTATATATTGCAAATATCAAGCATGTAAAGTGTACAAAAGACTCACGGTGACACTGTTAGTCATGCCCATGACTGGAAGGCTCACGGTCGTAAGCCTCAATAAGGCCATTCATAGGTGATATATCAATTCATACCCGTGAATTTCACCACCTCACCTGAAAACCTAGTTTTTACTATAAATGCATTATGTTGATGACAGAACAATTCAAACTTCATTTTCAGGGGTTTAGGGAGATAAGAGACTATAGTGGCTGCAATTTCTTAGAGACCCATGGAGAAGATGGAATGCTAAGCTTCCTGACACCAGTTCGGAGGTGATATCGACGTCTAGAGTCATAGTTAAGCATATCTTTTCATTGTTTAATGTTGAATCTCTCTACATGGATTGATTAGGTTATCCTTTTCTTTATTGAATTGGGTTTTCATGTATGGAAGATCGTTATTTTTGTTATAACTAGATTGTTTATGTATGAACCCATTATTAGAATCTTGAATATAATTTGTAATCGTTACGTTTGAAATTCATTTGTAGCTACTAATGGTTTCAAATCATTGGGGATAATGTAATCTAGGTTAAATGACCCTAGCTTATATGATTATTACTTAGATTGATCATTTTTCCAATTTTTAATATGGCTGCACAATTAAATCTAGAGAGTATGTTCTAGGTTATTCGGTAGTTAGGGTTAATTAACGAGCTTATCTTCACGACCTAAGGGAAAACTAGGATTAACAGAACTTGTTGTTAGTCCACAATCAATAATCATAGGAGTGGTGTGAAAGCATTATAACAATGAAATATGTTTAATCAAGTGTAGATGAGATTAATCTGAGAATCGAGTTTTACACATATTTAACATTTTGATCGCTTTTGACTATTTTCTATAATTTGCTTGCGTTAGTTTAATTTTATTTTGTTTTTTAGATTACATCAACTCAAAAATCCCTTAACATCAATTATTATCATTCTAAAAATTAACCAAACATTCCCTATGGATACGATCCCGACTCACCGTTGCTACAAACTTTTAGTGTGCAGAGTTAGGCAAATTTTATAGTGCACTCGACATGCACTATCAGAGTATAATAAATATCTATAAAAGAATGTGTAAGTGGAGTAGGAGAATACAAACCTAAAATCTAAAGCAAATGAAAATGTAAAGGACAACTAGAGAAATCGAAACATTGAAGAGGATCCTTTAGAGTTAGTCTCTCCAACTTCTGATAGAAAATTAGGTGAAAGAAGAAGGAAGCTTAAAGAAGGTTGGTAAACCCCTATAAATTTATGTTATTTCTCTTTTGGAATATAAGAGGGTTGAATGAATATGTTAAGAAACAGGCAGTCAAAGACATCATTTTATTAAAGAAGCCCTTTTTTTTTTGATTTTTTAGAGACACGGATAAAAGTCTCTAGGCTTTAAGACAGTATGAAGTCCACAGGAAGCAATTGGAAGTTTTTATCTAACCATATGCATCATTACATTGATAAAATTGTTTTTGTAAGCAATCAAGACGTTATTAATAATATAAATATTATTAGTTCAGAACAATTCATTCACATTACTTACTCTATAGAGAGAATTAAGGAACCTTTTGAGATTTCCATCATTTATGACTATAACATCGAGTTCCAAAAAGCCAAAATTTTGGATAATATGAATGGAATCTAGAACACTATGTCAAGACCATGGGTATTAGCTAAGGACTTGAATTATTTTTTTAATTGAAGAACTAATGGTCAGAGTTAAACTACCAAATATTGGTAAATATTTGGGGATGTTGTTTATAAATTGGGGATTCTATATCTCAAATATGCTAGTAATCTTCTTATTTGGAGTAACAAACAACAAAGAAGATGCTTAATAATGAAAAAATGGATAGAATTATAATAAATCAGTTAGTTATAGTTAAAGAAATTTACTAATTCCTTTGGCTATTTTAGGGCACCTTTATACTCTAATAACTCTTTAATGGAGTTGTATAATTTTAGTCCTCTAGCTCCAATAAACTCCCTTTTTAGATCCTTTAACTTATTTGCTAGGAAAAAGGACTTTTTGGACTTGGTTATAGAGTTTTGGGATATAAATATACTAGGGTGTAAAGCCTTCCAATTAATAAGGAAGCTTAAACTTGTTAAATCAAAGTTGAAAATTTTTAACATTGAAGGTGGCCCACCCTATCCTTTTAAAATACAAAATGTAAAATAAGTCTTAAGTAAAGTTCAAGGTGAATGCTATCATGTATGCAATTAAGCTCTTTAGGATCACAAAGCTTCACTTATGCAAAAGGTAAGAATCAAGTTTTGAAGACTGTTATAATGTCAATGTAAACCTATTAGTGTTCTCATATATTCTTATTAAAATAACTAGTTAAAACAATAGAAAAACTGATGAAGTAGTTTCTATGGCGTGAAGAAAAAAGGAGAAAAAGGAAAGGCTAAAGTGAATTAGAAGTACATATGTCAACCAAAGGAAGTTAGAGGGTTAGGCTTGGAGATAGTTAGCAAGAGCAATAAATTTCTAATGATGAAAAGAATCTAGAGAATCTTAAGAGGAAAAGAATCTGTATGGATCAAATGATTTGACAACTATATATTAAAGGGTGAAAGTTTATGGGCAATAAGAATTAAAGACAACTACTCTTGGTTCTCCAACCAAATTCTCAAGCTGAGGGAAGAAGTACAACAACATGTCACTTGTAGAGTATAGACAAGGGATAGGATTTCATTTTGGTATGACAATTAGACTAGTCAAGGGGCTCTAATACATAATCAACTAGTAAGGAATTCACTGGTTAGGTTCTCAAAGAAAACCAAGATTCAAGAATTAATTAAAAATGGAAATTGGTCTCTTTTCTCACAAGAGCTGAGAATTCTACTAATTCCTCAATGCAAATACTAAGGAGAGGAAGAAATTTACCTATGAAATAGATTATTTGTATCAGAATAACTAATAGAAAAGGAAAAGAGCCAATCAATAGGGCAGGTACAAGTATAGGGTGGTGCAAACTGATTTAGAGCATGGTTCTCAAACTAAACACCAATTTTTTTTGCTCTGGTTAGCTATGTTAAATAAACTTAGCACTATGGATAGATTAAAGTTTTTATCATCTTCTAAACAATGTACAATCTATAATTTAGATGAGAAGGATAAATATCATTTATTCTTTAACTTCAAATTCTCCAAAGAGGTGTGGCACAAAATTTCTTTTCTATGTGCACTAAGTTTTAGTCAAAATTTTCTAACATATATCTTAAATGAGATATCTCAAATACCTAACTCCAAGCATGATGAGGATATTTATATGGTGGCAGTATTAACTTGTTTTCAAGGGATTTGGAAAGAGAGAAAAATTAGAAGATTTGTAGGGAAATATAGATGCCTAAGTTCTCTTATTGAACTCACAATTTCAAATATAAGAGAACAACTAATTATCAACCAGTTGGAAAAGAATTGTAGCGGACGATTGACTCATTCTTGGTGAATGTAAGATTTTTATAATGATGATGATACTAACTAAAAAGAAGAACACACTAATCATCTACAAACCATGAAAGGTCATCAGTGTAGATGTTATATGGGGTATATAAGGCCTACTTTTTAATGAGAAAATGTAAAGCAATATTCGTTCGAAGAAGGTCATGAAGTAAGAAACTAGAATGAAAAAAAATTCATTGGAGAGATCAACACAAAAAGCAATCTGGAACAAACACCCTACAACCAATCCCCTGGAATCCATAAAGAAGTAAGTAATTGATCATGGTTTTCTGATTTATGTAAGTTCTATTTAATAACCTCGATAATCCGCAAGCATACGGGTTGTTAGCGTAGTACCTAAGGTGTCGATCCCCCGAGGAGGGATAATCTAATCCTAAAATCTAAGGCCAAAATAATTCGTAGTAATTCAAAATGTAACAAAACTAAGGCAAGAATTTAATTCAATCACGCAACTCAATTCCAAGAATCATTTACGAAAATATTAATAACGTAGCAATTGCAACACACACTCTATAATCAACCTAAAGGAACTATCAATTGAGGGAAAGGGGAATTTTTACTTATCTTTAACGTTAGCCTAATCGATTATGAATTATCGGATTTGATCCTAGATGTTCCGAGAGTTGATTACTCGCTCTCGAGTTATAATTATTAACCCTAAATTATAAACCCTAATCAAATTACGGAAAATTACAATTTCTTAATTAACAATCTATCCAAAACTCTAATTAGATCTGAAGTTGTCTAATAAACTATCGAGAACCTATGCGAGATCTCTCTTCATAAAATTACCGATTTAATTAATTTCTCATTTTTATTAAATCACCTAATTGTCGTTAGCCCAATTTAATTATTTTTCATTCGATTCACCCTCTTAGTCTATTATTGAATTATGCAATCACAAAAATTAATCACAATAAATACAATAAACATAATCAATCAGATTTTATTAAATCAAAGATAAAAAAATTCCGAAGGTGAGTATAAAATATCTCAACATTCACAAATCCTATCATCAAACTTCTATTCCCAATTCTATACAATCATAAAAACATAAAATAATAGAAAATACAATTCTAAATGGAGACGGGAGGTAGCGATGTCGGAAACGTTTGATCCGAGAAGTATGTCGATGTAGGCTTGTTCTCCACTTCTCTCTTCCTTCTTCTCCTTCTTAATCTCTTAACAATTCTCTCTAGGGTTTCTCTCCAAAAGTTGCTAGTGTAAAAGCCCTTTCTTTTTGCTTTTGTTGTTTTATTTATGTTCTTTTGTGTTTAGTGTTGAATTAGGATTTTTTTTAGGGTACGAAATGTCGAAACAATCCTTCGAAACGTGAAGTTTGGAAGTGGTTACGCATCTGCCCGCCGCAGGTTATGACCGTAACCCTGAAGGTCATGATTGTGGCCTATGTCAAGCCCTTCTGTCATGATCATGGCTTATAGGTCACGATTATAGGCCATACAATTGGCCCCGATTTGCTTCAAAACGCTTCCTTTCTTCAATCTTTACCCTAACACACTACCAAACACATCAAGGTATCTCAAAAATACCATATTTAAGCTCAATGGATTATTATGACCCATAAAACACTTAAAACACAAATAAATAACAAACTAACACAATTCTACCCTAAACATATAGTAAACAATCGAATAAACGGCTAAGCACATATTAAATTATACCCTAAAATATGATGTATTTCACACCTATTAGCATCCCCACACTTAAATGTTTACTTATCCTTAAGCAAACAAAATAACAAACAACAGAAAGCACAAAACACACAATGTAACAAATGAAGCAATGACTTCAACTTCATGAAATAATTTAACTCTAAACATGATCGTTCAAGTTGTTCCAAATTATTAACATGCAAAATTCGCATCTAGGTGCTCTGTACTAAACATACATTTTAATTAAAACTCAAGTATCAAGTTACTCACCCTTTTCAATTGTACACGTTGATAATTTCTTGGTCATTTAAACTCTGTAACTACTCCTAAGTACATTTTCATGAAAAGTCAAGCTATTTACAAGTTCAATAGGTTTTATTAGGGAACACATTATTTTAAAAAAATATTTTTTGAAAATGGACTTAGTCTTTTACTTAGAGGAAAACATTGGTGATGAATGTCGATCTGGTTACTTGACTAAATCATGTTTTTATTAAACGCCTTGGTTGAAACGTCATTATAGCCTTTTGACACAGAGGCACATAATTGTGATGCATGTCGATTCGATTACTCAGCTACCTAATGTTCTCAACTGGCTACTAGATCTATTCATAAAAAGCCAGCGGAATAGTTATTTGTATAAACTTAACCAACACTCATTTTTTATTGTTACTTTGTTGCTTAAGCTACTCGGTTTCATTAAAAAATAATAGCAAAGCTACTTAAGTCGAAAGACCTAAAATTATGAATGAGTATAACAATTTATAGGGTGATAATCTCACAGTAAATCATAATTAACTTACATATTTAGCCAAAGAACCTAATTCACTAATTTTACGAGCTAATTAGTCTTCACAACCTAATAGACTATGTTAAAAGTTAAATCAATTTCAATCCATCTAAGCCATTGACACATTCACACAATTCACAAAATGCAACCTAAAGTACTATTATATAATATACAAAATTTACATTTAAAGCAAAACACATAACCCTCCCCACACTTGAACAACACATTGTCCTTAATGTGAGAAGGATATATAGATACACAAAAGGGGGAATGAAACAATAAATGGAAGGTAAAAGAGCAAAATACTAATAAAAATGAAAAGAAAAAGGGATAGAATAAGAAACCATCATGGTGACTGAGGTGGTGATGTGTCGGAGGTGGAGACTAATGTGCTTTGATGCCGAGCTGGCTTTCCCAGCTTATAATTGATTCAAAAAGAATAAGAGAATTAATAGAGCAACGAATTCTAAATTATTGATATTTATTTATGGAAATGAAACAACTTTCACTATATAACAATTTAAATCTACCTAAACTTGCTAATTTATGGTCGTTAGCTTGACCTTGTATCATTGGAAACTCAGCCATGATCAATTATGAGCAGCTTGCTTCCACCCTTTTCGTTCAACATTTATTCTGTAACCTCTAAACAAGATAGAAAATGCAAAATGCTTAGGAAGACAATATTGATAAACTTGAGAAAATCAATTAATTTCAGTAATGTCCTTTTCACTAACAAATTGTCAAAAAATAAGGAATAACAAAGCCCCTTGAATCTTCCATCGAATCCAACAATTTGTCCTGTAAGAAGGTGAGTTGTTCTCTTTCTTCCTTAATCGCCTTTGTCTCTTTTGTTTCTTCTGCTTCAAGAACATAGACTTTCATAGCTTCTTCAAACTTGATGATCGTTGTCATTTGTTCTTCACCCTTTTATTCTTTTGAATATTCAAACACATCAATTATCCTGAATGAGCTACTATCCTTCAAGTTCTTTAATACATCCTTCATGTTGAATGTCACTTGGTCATCATTAATCCGAATGATAGGGTTCTTTTTATGGACATCTACCAGAGATTTTTCAATGTTCACACATGGTATATCAAGAACTGGTAAATAATAGGGAGGGTTGGCATTTTTTTCTTCATCCTCTTTCTTCGTCTCTTTCTCTTCAATAAGATGGGGTTCAACTTGGTGTTCCACTGGTTCTTCTAACTCTTCCCCATTCTTAAGTGTGATAGCCTCATATTTCTCTCGTTGATGTAATTCTATATTTCTTAGAGAGTCTGCGAAACTTCTTTTACAAAATTCACGTGAAAGCTGTCTCATTCGAATCTTTAGATTGTGAATAGACGAGGCATAATTTTCTGTTACTTACTCAATTTCCTCTTCTAGTCTCTTCTGGACCTCTTCAATGTTTGTAAGCTTATCTAGGATCTTGTCCAATTTAGAATCTCACGAACTGGACTCATCTTGTGGAAATCCTGATAGGTCTTAATGTCCTTTATGAGTACTTGCATTGTTGGACTAATAGAAATTTGGGTGATTCTGCCACCTCCAAGTGTACATGTTCCAATAATGATCATTACTTCCCCAACCATATTGTGCCTCATTTTAATTCGTAAAAGTTCATTTCCCCCTATAATATCTATCTTCCATCATTGTTCTTTCCATTTCTTCTTGGCATCTAACTCTTCAAATGTCTCATTCTAATTCTAAAATGTCTTGCTGTGTCTCTACTTTACGCCGGAAATTTTTTTAATTTCATTTTAAACGAAAGATAGTGAAAAAGCCTTAGATTAAAGAACTAAACTAATCGCCTCCTAGACAACAGTGCCAAAAACTTGATCGTGGTTTTCCAATATGTGTAAGTTCTAATTAATACCTTCGATAATCTGCAAGCGTACGGGTCATTCATGTAGTACCTAAGGTGTCGATCCCACTAAGAGGGATAATCTAATCCTAAAATCTAAGCCCAAAATAATTCGCAGTAATTCAAAATGAAGAAAAACTAAGGCAAGAATTTAATTCAATCACACAACTCAATTCTAAGAATCAATTATGAAAATATTAACAAAGTAATAGTTGCAACACACATTCAAGAATCAACCTAAAGGAACTATCAATTGAGTGAAAGGGGAATTTTTACCTATCTTTAATACTAACCTAATCTATTATGAATTATCATATAATTGGTCCTAGATCTTCCTAGGGTTTATTACTCTCTCTCGAGTTATAACCATTAACCTAAAATTATAAACCCAAATCAGATTATGGAAAATTGCAATTTCTCAATTAACAGTCTATCCAAAATCTTAATTAGATCCGAAGTTGTCCAATAAACTATCGGGAACCTATGTAAGATCTCTCTTCAATACAATTACTGATTTGATTAATTTCTCATTCTTATTAAATCACCTAACTCCTGTTAGCTGATAGTTGTCATTTGCATCATGTTTTAGGATTCGATTTATGATGTATTTAGTGTTAATTTTAGTATTTGGTGTGTGTTTAGGATATAATTGTGTTAGATTATGTGTTTAAGTGTTTTTTAAGCGCTAGTGCAGGTCTTTGACCTTAAATGTTATGTTTTTGAGACACCTTAATGTGTTTGATAGTGTTTCAGGGCCATCAACGAAGAACGGAGGAGTTTTATAAACTTTTGGGCAAAAACTATGGGCTACAATCATGGCACAATAGGCCACGATTGTGATAGAGATATGTGAACTAGACCACGATCGTGACATGATTGTGACAGAAAGACTCCGCCATAGCCTATGAGCGTAGCATTTGGGCCACGATCCTAACAAAGAGGTTAGATGCTGGCCACAATTGTGGTAGGGCAGACGCAAAAATAAGTGAAAACATCAAGTTTTGAGGAACTTTTCAAATTATTTTAACCCCGAACAAACCCTAGGACTACCAAGGTATTTAAAGAACATGATGAATATAGAGAATAAGCTTTTTTGTATCAACCAAATTTCGAAACCCTAGAGAGCTTATCGAGAGATTTGAGGAAGGAGATGAAGGAAGAGAGGCACAAAGAAGAAGCTTGACGTGAAGTACTTCCTGGAACAGGTGATTTCCCACCATTGCTGCCTCTACTGATCCATTCCAGTAGTATTTTCCAATTGTTTTTCAATTTTATTGATGTATAGAATTGGGATAGTCATTGAGAATAGGTGTTGTTGAATGTTGATATTATCTAAACTCACATTTGGAATTTTTTATCTTTGATATTAATAAAGTTTGATTTATTGTGTTTTTATTGAGTTATTCGTGATTCAAGTTCTGTTCTTAATAATTCGGTAATAAATTAAGAGGGTGAACCGAGTGAATATCATCAAATTAGGCTAACGAGAGTTAGGTAGTTTGGTAGCTAAGAATTGAATCAAATCAGTAAAATCGTATAATGAGAGATCAAGCAAAGGTTTCTAGTAGGTTATTAGACTAATTTAGAATTAATTTAGGTTTTGGGTTAATTGGAAATCAAGATATTACAACTCCATAATTTAAATTCGGGATTATAAATTAGGGTTAAACATTATAACTTGGGAGAGAGTAATTCACCCTAGGACTGTCTAGACCCGATAATTCAATAATTTCATAATCAATTAGATTTTCATTAAATTCGTATTAAAACCCCCTTTACCTTAATTGGTAGTTCCTAGGTTTATTCTTAATTGGGTTATGCAAAATTACTGTCTTGTCTATAATTTCTGAATTTAATTCTTGCGATTGATTTTTTGATTGATTAACTTCCTACGTTAGTTTGTTATTTTAATTTATTACAAATTTGAGTCAAGCCCTAGATTTTAGGAATAGATTACTCCTCCTCATAGGATTGATACCTTACGTACTATATGAACAACTCGTGCACTTGCGGTATTATCGAGGTTATAAATATTAAAACTTAGCATATGTAAACCATTGATCAAGTTTTTCACACCGTTATTAGGGAGGTGATTAGTTTAGTTCTTTAGTCTAAAGCTTTTCCACTATCTTTTTCTTAAAATAAAAAAAGTTTAGAGCGTAAAGTAGAGATACATCAAGAGATCTTAGAATGAGAAATGAGACATCTGAAGAGCTAGATGCCAAGAAGAAATGGAAAGAACAATGATCGAAGATAGATATTATATGGAACATGGAACTTTTTAGAGTTACAATGAAGCATAATATGGTTGGGGAAATAATAATCCTTATTGGAACATGTACACTCCGAGATGGCAGAACCACCCCGATTTCTATTAGTCCAACAATATGGAGACTCATTTAGGACATTAAGGCCTATTAGGACTTAAGCAAGATGAGTCCAATTCATGGGACTCTAAATTGGACAAGATCCTAGATAAGCTCACAGACATGGAAGAGGGCTAGAAGAGACTAGAAGAACAAATTGAGCAAGTGACGAAAAATCATGCCTCGTCTATTTGTAACCTAGAGATTCGTGTGAGACAATTTTCTTGTGAATTTTGTAAGAGAAGTGTGGAAGACTCTCTAAGTACTATGGAAATACATAAAAAAAAAGCAATATAAGGCTATCACATCTAACAATAGGGGAGAGCTAGAAGGACCAATGGAAAACCAAGCTAAACCCTACCTCATTAAAGACCAAGAGATGATGAAAGCATATGACAAATAGAATGCCAACCCTCCCTTTTATTCACCAGTTCTTGTTATACCATGTATGATCATCGAAAAAATCTTTTGTAAATGTCCATAAAAAGAACCTTATCCTTTAGATTAATAAAGACCAAGTGACATTCAACATGAATGATGTATTAAAGAATCTGAAATATAATAGCTCGTTGCCAAGATTATATGTGCACTCAATTGATATATTCTAAGGTATGAAAGGTTTAAAATGATCATAATGTGAATTTTATATTGCTTATATCTTGAATTTTGGTTTGGTGGACTATAATTAGTAAATTTGGAATTAATTGTTACAATTAGAAATTTGATGAATTAAAATGTGCATTTAGTTTTGGAAAAATATAAAATTTCCACGTGGAAATTTAAGATGACTAAGCCTATGGAATAATTTACACATGGCAATAGAATTGAGTGACATTTGGCATAGGAAATTAAGTGACAAATGGCAACAATGATTGAGTGACAAATGGCCTAGAATATTGGTGACATTTTGCATCTTATATATAGGACAAATGGAATGCATGCATAGGTGACAAATGTCATTATAAAATGGTGACACCTAGCACTTAATGAGTTAAGCTACTGCAGGGATAGTTTCCACTGGGTTCATCCCTCATCTCCTTTCTCCTCACCACTGAAACACCATACCCCCACATCTCTGTGTTTTGCTTAAGTTTGTGTCCAACTGCCACAAAAAAATCCATGCTTTCACCCTTCACAAGATAGTTATAGAACCAAAACATTGTTGTTTTTTCTATTGTCTTTTATCCTTACTGAAAACCCATCCCATTCCCACCTTGTATTTGAGATGATCTTGCATGCATATAAGGAAAAGTAAACTTGATGAATTGAGGTTGAGTTTGAGCTAAACAAGTAAGTAAAGTACTGAGCTTTGTGGCATGTTATAATAAAAAGTTTATGATGATTGAATTGGGATGGATTGCTTGTGATGTTGATGATGAAGTGTGCTAGAAAATGATACGTGAATTGGATACTTTTCTATTTTATTTTTGATGCATGAGAACTGTAGGCTATAGGTTGTTATATGGATGATTTAGATTAAGATTTGAAGTTTAAATGAAGGTGAATTTATGCTGAAGAAAGGTATTAGTAAAGTGTTCTTGAATTTGGAGAAAAAAAACTAGGACTACATATATGATGAGATTAAGTGAGTGAAAGTTTTTGTTTTGTTTTTGTATGCATAAAAGATAAATAGTTTATAAGTTGCCAATTGAATTATTTTGAGTTGGAACTATAGATAAAATTGATGAGGAATTGAGGTATAATTAAGGTATAATTGAGATATAATTAATGGAATAATATAAAGATGTTTTGTATTTGGTATAAAGGTGTTAGAATCTGGAAAATTAAGGGAAATTAGATAGTGCACTTTGGGGCACTCATCCCACGATTGTAGGCAATGCTTTGAAATGAAAATTTTCTGTTTTAGCTAATTGTTCAACCATATGAGGATAAGTAACTTTACTTTTGGTGTATTTGGACTTGATTAAGGCTAGAAATGAACTTAGATAGTTGCTTGATTAATTGGTTAAAGGTTTGATAGTTTAGGTTGTTAATTTATGTTATAACTTAAGGAATGGATTGTCTTGATATCAATGTGTTTAAATTTGGAAACTATGATTTGTTAAAGGTATAAAGGTGTTCTTATGAATGCAAATATGATCCAAAGATTATGATTTGTTAAAGGGATAAAGGTGTTCTGATAAATGCAAATATGATCTAAAAGATATGAGTAATGTGTATTAGGTATACATGAATGAGAATAGGGAAAGAATTGCGTGAACACATTGATTAGAAAAGAGTTAGTAAATGTGTGGATGATGAATTTAGATTAATCAAGTTTACTTAAGGTATAAACCTAATTGCAACTAGTTATATACAAGTTATGATGTTTGAATGATCAAGATTTGTGAATAAGGATACATACCCTGAAAGTCAATTGAACATACATTGAATAGGAAACATATACATGTGCATGATTTAATATTCATTTGATTGAACAACTTAGTAATATGTGAACTATATGTGTATTGCATGACTTTAGGCACACAAATCGATCGCTAGGATCTAAGCATTGCCAGATCATCAAGGCAATAACATATCGGGAGCATACTATGAGTTAACTTAGATGTTTCTCATTATGATTAAATAGTTTTTGGTTAACTTTAAGTTATTGAGCAGTTACTTATATGAATGCTATGATTCTGGACATAGTTGGTATGAGGAGATTGATACTTGGGACTGTATATGGAAATGTTTTCAAATTGTATGTGTAATATGGAATATGTACTCAACTAAATGTTAAATACAAAACTCAAATATGAAGAATGTGATAAATGACATGAATGCATTAAATGAACAGTAGTAATAACATATTACGTGAATTGATGCGTTCATTACATTGATATGCATCATCAGATAAAGGAGTTATAACTAGAGTGACCAATGTGAAAAAGGTCTTTATACTTAAGAATTGTGCATAAAGAACCACAGGCTAAATTAATAATGAGCTCGGTATCCAAAACAGATATGGGACAGTAAATTAAATGAGTCCAATATTCACAACGGATACGGGACAGTAAAGTGCTCGATCATAACAAAGTAAAATAAGAATGGAGTCACATATGCATTTACATATATATAACTTTACATGTATCGTATGAATGATTGAGATAAATTAATAGATTGTTCTGGAATAGTTGTTATGAAATGTTTGTATACATGTTGTACTTGTATTTGATGAAATATGACAAAATTTGATGTGGGATTTAATACTGGATGATGTGTTAAACTTCTTGAAATTGGTTATATACTTGACTTTGTGTTCTGACTGGAGTGAGCACATTGATGATGGTTCACTCACTAAGTTCGCAAACTCATCAAAATTGCAATGTTAATTTTCAGGTGCAAGGGAGTTTTAGCTTCTAAGGCAACCAAATAGAATTCTAGTACTGTCATTTTGAGAATAAGAATGGCTCAAAGGTCTGGTCAGTTGAAATCTGAGGATTTTAGTTAAGATGTGTATGATTAGCGTCTCATTTTGTATTAACATTTTGTATGGAGTTGTAAACTCTCAAATTTTATGTAATGTCAATACATGAATATGAATTGTAATGGTACAATGTCAGTAAGTTTATTTTTTGAATGAAATGAGGAGATTTGATCATTTTGAATACTTGTGTTATATGTGATGCCATAATAAGTTAATGTGACAGTTCTAATGTGCCTTTCTCGTAAGGTATATCCTCGAGAATCCTGTAGATGTTTGGGAATATGCTCTGTGGAAGTGGTATGTTACATTGTTGGACCTCATTTTTGGAGCCCAACAATCCAGAATATCAAAAGACGTGAACATATTATCCTGCAAGGTTATTTCTATGGGATCTCTCAAGCCAAAATTAGTTCCAAAAGTGGAATCACAAATTTACGTCTTCTGAATAATTGTAGCTCCATGTCTCTAGTTTATTTTGAAACAATAATCATCTCATTCGGAGCTCTACCAATCAAGATATGATTAAAAATACCGGTGTATGTTCAGTAAAACAATCAATTCATGCTCTTTAGTCATTTCCCACTTTCTCTCCCTCAAACTTTTTGGAATCGACTCCAATGGATACCAAAATTTTATGGAGAGATAAAGAAATAAGTTAGGAATCTCTTAGTTCAATAATCACTTTATTTGGAGATCGGATGATGGGGGCCAAACTAGTCAAACCTGGTTATGTCCTCAAACATATTGTACCTATCTTGGGACAATTAACATAAGTTTCACTAAAGAGATTAGATTAAGGTTCTCTTAGGATGTTTTTGAAGAGATTACAAATTTTATGAAGACTCCAAAAAGAGATTTTGCCATTTTGAGGGTGAAAACATGTCATCGCAGCAACATAAATGTTTCACCACGGTGAAATTAGGAAATATTTCCCAGGACCTCTCGGGAAAAATTCGTCGTGGCGAAACTAGGAAATATTTCCAGGGAACTCTCGGGAAAATTTCGCTGCTGCCAACCTATAACTTTGCTGCGGCGAATTCAGGAGAGGGAGATGAAAACACCTTTCAGGAAAAGTTTGCAACCTGCAACTCTAACTCAACATTTCAGTACTAAAATACATCTACACTTCATATCAATTCAACTAATAAGTACTTTTCTTAAATTCTTAAATCTACCCTCAAATAGTTAATCCCATACAACCCTTCCAATCTCTAACATGTTATTCTAAACCAAACAACAATTTACAATCACATACTCATTCCTCTTTCACAAACATCATCATACATAACAACAAATCCTAAAATTCTCATTCTCATTGCTAAACAAGTAAATATTTAATCAAGCTTTAGTTATATATCAACATACATATCACAAACTTAAAACAAAATACCAAAGATGCTCATGTTTGATATGCCTATAAAATTATCCAAAAATGTTTAGTAACTTAGTATAAAAGTCTCTAACTATCTTGGAGTTTCCGATGCCTTGCAAGGATTTGGTAACCGTCTTGTTCTGTACTTAAGAAGTGGAAAAAAAGGATGGGTTGAGCTATACAGCTTAATGGATAATATATTTATAGCCATCGGGACTTGACCATAATTCAAGCATATGTATAGGTATAACTACCAATTCAAAAATTCTTAATCCTTTTAGCAATTCAAGCATTAATCAAATTTGCTCAAAATTCATAACACAACATAAACTTTATCCATTTAACACCACACTCAAATGCATCATATTTGCCAATTAAAAAATGCAATGCATAAACAAATGGCTCGAGAGTTCCATGGGATGAAACAGAGAAACTGAGGTTTACTTCATGAACAAAATGAGGTCGATTTCTCAGGATCTCGTGGCCTCAAGCAAGCAGCGGGGAGAAGGCTATAGGTCAACATGCATGTGAGTAACGAAATGGGTTCCTCTCTTGCCCAATCACAAACAAATTTCATGCTCAATATAATCAAACACAAATTCCTCATCTCATGCTTCTTTTACTTTTCTTCTTTCCTTTTTATACAAACATCATAACCTTTTCAAGGCATAACATAATCATAATTCATCATGCATTTTCAAACATTCACAACGATTTCAATTTCAAGAATTCCAATGCAAGCAAATCCATACACACACATAAGCAAGAATTTGCACAATTGCACAATAATTATAAATACATTACCCACCTAATTCGTTTGTAAAATCCAACTCAATTGTGCCTTCCCTCTTGCTCTTGAATAGGGTTTTCTTGGTTTCCTAAAACAAACCAATTTCTCATTCAACTCACATTCAAATGGAAATTCATAAAGCTTTAATAATCTAAAGTAAATAATCGAGCCTAAACTTAACTTACCCATAATATATCTAGGATAGGGAACTAAAACCTAGTTTAGAAATTCATGAAATATCATATGGGTTTCTCTTCTCCTCTTCTTTCTTCCAACATTTACCTATTTCTCTCTCTAATCTCTTTTATGTTTCTACCTAACCAAGAAGAAGAGATGAAACTTACCTTAACAAGCTTGATTTCTCTTTTTCCCCCTTCTTTCTCGTTCTCCAAAAATTTTCTTCTTTCTTTCTTTTCAACATTTTCTTCTTCTTTCTTTCTTTTCTCTTCGCTTCAATGATGTGGGTACTTCTCCTCCATTACTTCTAAAGGCTCCCATGTTACCTCTTCCATCGAATGGTTCTTCCATAAAACTTTAACCAGCTTCACAACCTTATTTCTCAAAACCTTTTACCTCGAATCTAAGATCTCCACTGGTTGCTCTTCATACATCAAATTCTCCCTTAATTGGACCTTTGTACTTCCTTAACATCGATATATGGAAGACATTGGAAATTTTAGACAATTCCGGTGGCAAGGTTAACTTATAGGCTAAAGGTCCAATCTTCTCCATGATATCATAAGGACCTATGTATCTCGGACTAAGCTTACCCTTCTTACCAAACCTTAAAGCCCCTTTTTATAGAGAAGCTTTAAGAAACACTTTATTGCCAACTTCGAACTCCATCTCCCTTCTATATGCATCCGTATAACTTTTCATCCAATCTTGAGCTGCTTTAAATCTTTCTTTCACCAATTTAATCTTATCAACTACGACTTGCGCCAGTTAAAGCCCTAAAAGCCTCCTTTCACCTTCCTCATCCCAACAAATAGGAGTTCTACACTTCCTACTGTACAAAGCTTCATAAGGTGCCACTTGGATTCCCGAGTGATAGGAATTATTATAGGCGAATTCAATTAGTGACAGATGATCATCCCATGAGCCTTTAAAATCCATAACGCAGGCTCTCAACATTGCCTCCAAAGTTCGGATTGTTCTCTTCTATTGTCTATCATTCTGTGGATGGAAAGCTGTACTAAAGTGTAACTTAGTTCCCAAAGCCTCCTGTAAAATTTCCCAAAATCTAGAGATGAACTTGGGATCTCTATCCGAGATTATAGATCTCAAAATCCTGTGAAGCCTGATTATCTCATCTATATATTTCTTAGCCAAAGCATTCAAAGAATCCATCTGTTTAATTGGCAAGAAATGTGCTGACTTAGTTAGCTTATCAACAATCGCCCATATTGCATCATGCTTCTAGCTAGTTCTTGGCAATCCCATCAAGAAATCCATCGTAATGTTCTCCCATTTCCATTCAAGAATTGAAAAAGGTTTAAGCTTACCGATAGGTGCTTGATGTTCTGCTTTAACTTGCTAACACACTAAGCATCTGTTAACATACTCTGCAATGTCTTTCTTCATTTTTTTTCACCAAAAGTGTTCCTTTAAATCTATATAAACACCCTAGTGGTGACTTCATATAAATAGTGTCTCCATATTTTCAATGCAAAGATTATAGCAGCCAAGTCCAAGTCATGCATAGGATAATTCATCTCATAAGGTTTCAATTGCCTAGAATCTTAAGTAATCAATTTATCTCCTTGCATCAACACAGACCCTAATCCCTTCCTCAAGGCATCACTATGCATTATGTATCCATCACTACTAGAAGGCAAAGTCAAAATTGATGCAGTTGGAAACCTATTCTTCAATTCCTCAAAACTATTTTGACACTCCTCAGTCTATACAAACTTCTGATTCTTCCTTGTCAATTTGGAAAGTGAAGCTGCTATCATAGAAAAGCCCTCCATAAACCTTCGGTAATACCTGTCCAAACCCATGAAACTTCTCAGTTCTACTACATTTTTAGGTGCTTCCTATTTCACAAACCCTTCTATCTTCCTCGGGTCTATATGTACTCCTTGCTACGAAATCACGTGTCCAAGAAATGCCACTTTCTTTAGCCAAAATTCACATTTGTCAAATTTGGCATAAAACTCTTCCTTCCTCAATGTCTTCAAAGCAATCCTCAAATGTTCATCATGCTCCTTGTCACTCTTGGAATAAACCAATATGACATCAATGAAGACTATAACAAATCGGTCTAAGAAAAGCTTGAAGACTTTATTCATAAATCCATAAAGGTTGTAGGAGCATTCGTTAATCCGAACGGCATAAACAAGTACTCAAAGTGCCCATACCGTGTTCTAAAAGTAGTCTTTGACACGTTAGACTCCTTTATCCTCAATTGGTGATAACCTGATCTCAAATCTATCTTAGAAAAGACCCTTTCCCCTTGCAATTGGTCAAACAAATCATCTATGCAGGGAAATGGATATCTACTCTTGATAGTGACGTGATTGAGCTTCCTTTAGTCCACACACATTCCTAATGATCCATCTTTCTTCTTCACAAAAAGGACCGGAGTTCCCCCAGATGAAGAGCTAGGCTTAATATACCCCTTCTCTAACAACTCTTCCAATTGCTCTTTAGCTCCTTCAATTCTACCAAAGCCATTGTATAAGGTGGAATTGATATCGGTGCAGTACCCGAAAGAAGCTTAATGGGAAACTTATTTTCCCTAGGGGGTGTTAGTCCTGATAATTCCTTAGGAAAGACATCCGGGAATTCCATGACCACATGAATATCTTCTAACTTTCCTCCATTTACCTTCGTGTCTACCACATAGGCCAAAAATGTTTCACACCGTTTCCTTATCATCTTCTCTGCTATTAAAGTCGACATCATTATAGTCGAACTCACTTTTTTGTTCCCCATAAACACCACCATTTTACCATTGCCAATTTTGCACTCCACGATCTTTTGTCTGCAATCCAAGTTGGCATTATATTTCTCTAAGGTGTCCATACCCAAAATCACATCTAATCCTCCCATCCTCAATGGCATTAGATCCACCACTAATTGTTCCCCTCCAATATGTATCTCACAATCTCTGTATACTTGACTAATAATAATTCATTGGCCAATTGGAGTACTCACTATCAAAGGAGTATCCAACGGGCTCAATTCTTTACCATGCACAGTTCTATACAATGACACAAACGAATGGGTGGAACTTGGATCAATCAAAACAGCAATATCCTCATGAAATAACGTAACTGTACCAGTCACAACTTCTGGAGCTTTTTCTGTGTCCTTCCGTGTCATTGTAAACACCCTAGTTGTCGCTTGCCCCTATGTTCTTCTTAGAGGATTCACTTTCTTGGCTGCATCAGAAATTCCCATTTTCGTTGCAGTCTTGTGTCCCACAGTCTCATTCCTCCCTGAAGCTTGCGTCTGAGTTTTCTCTTGTTTTGCATATTGACGGCACTCTCTAGCCGTGTGCCCTTTTTCCCTATAGTTAAAACAAGCTCCTATCAATCGGTAGCACTCCTCTCTATGAAGTTTCCCACAGTGATCATATTTGGGGACGGATGAATTATCTCCCCCTCCTTTTATGTTGCCTGCAGTCGTTGAGCCCTGTTGAGAAACAGTTCTCAAATGTCTAGATCTACTTGCACCGCTGCTCCTCTCCTCATGTTGCATAGGGAAAGTCTTGGCACTCCTTTCTGACATAGGAGTACCACCTCCCCTCCTGAGCTGCTTTCTTCCCTTCCTCTTTTTATTCACTACACTCTTGATGTTCTCCATATTCTCGACCCTCAGCGTTGCTTTAACCATCTGCTGGAAATCACAAAAGTTCTACGCTACTACCTTTTCTCTGATAGCGTGATGCAACCCCGATTCAAACCTACGACACTTAGCCGCCTCACTCATCATCATCTCAGCTGCATATATGGACAGCTGCGTAAACTGGCCCTCGTACTCGCTCACTGTCATCTCTCTCTATGTAAGTGTAACACCCCACTCCCGCCGGACTCGAACCCGATATCGACAGTGATACCCGGATCTGTGCCCCGCGAGGGTGGCATGTCACATTACTAACAAAACTCAGTACATTTTCTTTTTTTTAAAACTCTTTCAAAACGCTTTGCACTAGTCACTCATTATGTGTCCACTTTTTCTTTTCAAAACACTTTGTCCAAT
>JANQBM010455312.1:0-17917 GCA_025594535.1 Erythroxylum domingense
TTTAAGGCATGTGATTATGATGATTGAATTATGAAAGATTGTATAAGTTGTTGATGAGGATGTATGTTGGAATGTTACGAACTAGAGAATTTTCATTGAATCGAATTCGGTATTCTGATTATACATTGAGTTGTATACTTCCAAATGAGTTGATTCTTTATTCAAATCAAACCAGATACATATTTCTACAATTTTTCTGAAGAGGACAAATGTTAATTCTATCTTTAAGCATTTCAAAATCTAGCTGGAAATAGAGTTAGGATTTCTGTTACGGTTTAAAAACAATATGAAGTCTTTTGGATATAACTTTCAGTATACTTAATCAAATTGTATGCTTCTAGTGTTATTAGAAACTAGAAACATAGTGGAACAATTGTCTAGAAGAAAGTGTTACTCAAATAACACCATTTTCCTTGTCATAATAATCATGCAAAGTTATCCCGAAAGGGGGGTGTTAGGATGAAAATGTTGAGGTGCGCTGGAATTTGACAACTGGAATGTTTTTACTGAACATGGTTCCGTATTTTGGCTTTATTTTGACCAGTAGGGTTACAAATGAAATGATTCTTGACTTAAATTGAACTAGAGACATTTTTCTACAAACTGTAAGAATAAAGTGAATTTGAATTTTGTCCTTAAGGGTCATGAAATTGAGCTTGAAAGTAAGTCTCAGCTTAGGCTGTAGCACTACCAGGGACAGAAATTTTGTCCTGTGGTTAATGAATAAACTATATTGATGTAGGCCCAATTAGGTTGTGATGTCTTCACCAAAGTTGTAGCTTATTCTATTAGATTTAAATTGGTATAAAGTTTGTAATTTTTGGATATTTGAGCTAAACGATATGAGTTGTACAATTAGAGGGTATGATCATATACTACCCAAAAGTTCACATGTGCACAGTCTGTGGTATTTTGTGCATAACGCATTGAATACTGAATCAACTTGGATGATCTTGGAGTCATAAGAAGTGTAAGACACTTTCAAACAACTTTACAGAAGGAAGTTTTACCTAATTTGGTCATTTACCCTATCAGATTAATTATGCAAAGTTGACTCGAAATCATATGGGTAGAAAATCTGAAGTTGTCAATTAGGTTATGATATTGATTTCACATTGTTTTATAATGGTCCAAATTATAAATAAAAATGATATTAATGAGGGCTTGATATCTGAATGTTTTGATGATTAGAATCAGTATGATACCCCGGAATTGTCATTGAATATGCATTGTGCATACATTCTATACATTGATATGCATAAAACAACACTTGTACATTTGTGCAACAATGTGATATTTTGTGAATGTGTTGTGTATGTTATAGAGGAGCACATCAGACGCCAGTCGGACATTGCCAGACCATCTAGGCAATAGCTTCTTGGAGCGTACAATGAGTCAACCTAGATAATTTCCTAGGGTTGATTTGATTTGAATTTAATTTGATTTGTTAAAATTCTAATATCATTGAATTGTTTGTCAATTGTTTCTGGATTCTGGACCTGAGGTCTGAGGGGTTTAATAGTTGGGCCTATATTAGGAGTGTTTTGATTTGAATTTAATTTGATTTGCTAAACTTCCAATATTATTGAACTATTTGTGAGTTGTCTCTCGATTCCAGACCTGAGGTCCGAGAAGTTTAATAGTTGGGCATGTATTGGAAGTGTTCTGATTTGATATGAATTTTTGAATGACATTTGATTCTGAACAAAAGTTGGATGCTGGACTTAGGTCTGATGACTGTGAAAAACTGTGTCTAAGCATTTGAATAAGATTGTGATATATGACATATTCAGTATTTGATGCACTTCATAAAATGCATGCTCAAATAAAGGTGTTGTGACTTGAGTAGCCACTTTGAAGCGCTTCCACGTAGAGCTTTGCTCTGTGATATATGTTTTGCATGTAGAGCTATGCTCTGTGATTCTGTTCTGACTGAGCCCTATGGGCCAACATTTGTATAACTATGTGATAAGCACTGAGTCACAACAATAAGAAAGAATTTGAGTCTCATGCATAACTGAAACTTATTGAATGATTGCAAAGCTGAATGAGTAATAAATTGATGTGATTTGTTTTTCTATACTTAGTAATGTGACTTGTGTGATCTTATGATATCCCATATTGTGGGAACATCTGGAATGTGTTTATGACCTGAATGAGTGTCTGTAAAATATGTATTATATGTATGTGATCCAGTGAAATCATCGATGATGATTTACTCATTGAGTTCGTAAAACTCATAAAAACTGCAATGTGGTTTTTTAGGAACAAGACAGGAGACCTAGTTCTTAGACAAGACTAAAGGACCCTTTTGGATTTTGTTATGCCTCAGAGGTCTGTTAGCTGGCTCCAGAAGTGTTGTGTTTTGTTTTTTTTTTGTTGTTTTGTTAAAACCTGTATGAGGTTATGTTAGTAATTGTCTAAATGAAATAGTGTAAATTTTGTGGATTCATACAGTGAATAGTTTTTAAAATTTGCTGACTTTTAAATGATGTTAGTTGATGCCATGTGTAAGTTGGAATTGATTTTCTCTAACATACCATTACCATAGATTATGTTCCTGAAAGTTTGGGTATGTACTCTATGGTAGTGGGATGTTGCATATGGTACCTATCTTGGGACAATTGGCATAATTTTCACTAGAGATATCAAATTATGGTCATTTTAGGACTGTTTCGTAAAGGGATTCGAGATCTATAACTTTTATAAAGACCTTGAAGAAAAATTTTACCATATAAAGGGCCAAAATTGCTTTGTCTGGCACTTCATCTGGTGCATATGCTTTGTTTGATGCTTAGTCTGGTGCCTATGCTTTGTCTGGCACTTCGTTTGGTGCCTATGTTTCATCTGGCGCTTCGTCTGGTGCCTTATCTAATGCCTCGCTTTGTCTGCCGCTTCATCTGGTGCCTATTGCTTCCATTGATGCCTTTATTTCATCTAACGCTTCATCTAGTGATTCGTCTGGTGTTTTGTCTAGTGCTTCGTCTGGTGATTCGTCTAATGTTTTGTTTGGTGATTCCTCTAGTGCTTCCTTTGGTACCTATGCTTCGTCTAAAAGGACATATCTTTTTTCTAAAGTCTAAAAATTCCAAACTTTATATCGTTGGAAAGCTAAGAAAAATATCTACAACTTCCAAGAAAATAACTCTGTCTAATTCGGCCTAGATCAATATAGATTTGCCCTAGAAGATAGAACACAAAATTTTACCCTTATGAATGCTTGAAAATACAATTTACAAACTTTGAGAGTCATGAGCAAAAACACAATCATATTTCATTATCATCGAAAGATAAGAGTTTTTCAAAGCTTTAATAGGCATTTAAAGCCAGAATACATCATAGTCCAAAAATACATAATTTACACAAAGTAGAAATGCTCAAAATGCAGCAAAAGCCTTGTTTTACAAAATCTAACTTAAAATACAAAATAAGCATAATCCAGAGTAATGCCCTTATGCTCGATCATTCGATCTCTTGCTCATCACTTGAAGATGGGACGGAATGGGGGGTGAGCTTAAAGCTTGTGGGTAACAATTTTATAACCGGTAACAAGCAAAACCATTGAAAATTTCACAATGCATCATGAAACACATATTTCCAAACTCTTAATTTATCACACTTTATAAGCAACCCAAATCATGCATTCAATACACTTGTCAATACATAAGCACATCAAAATGGTTTGGGAGGTCCATAAATATAACGAACTAACACATTCCCATAAAATGGTCCTGTATAGTTGTAAATAGACTGAACCAACGCAATCTCACATAGTGGTTTTTGCATAGTCGTGAACATGAGGGCATCCCTGAAGGAGCTCCATGCCACTTACGGGCAGGCAGGAGAAGCCTTTGTCAAAGTGCACTTGACGTACAGAATGGACCAAACCAAACCCACATAACATGTATTTCATAACTTGTAAACTTGTTGGCCAAAATGACACTTTTATCGAAAAGTGATTTCATAAATATAGTTATTTATTTATTTCAAAAAAATATTCATTTTCGCATTCTTTTCATAAATCATCCACACAATATTCACATACCAAACATATAGCAGTTTCTTAAAGCATTCAAAGAGCAATAAATGCACATTTATAAAACAATTGAAAAACATTTACTTTCTTGATTTGGTAGAAACATTAATGGCTTATTATTCAATTGTAAAAATGTAACCCACTTGAATTCCTTGCTTAACAGTTGCTCAAAGATGCCTCTCTTCTTGCTTCTCTTGCCTATCCTCTTGATTTCCTTCAATATTGGCAAAAATTTCAATTCAATAGGACTTCCTATTGAGAAATTAAAGAAATATATACACTAAAATTGATCATAGAATACTTAAACCCATGCATTTCTTAAGCTTCATGAACCAAAACCCTTCCAAAAATCCAAAAGTTTAAACATAAACTTACCTAGAATCTTTACCAATCTTTGAGTCTCTTAGCTCAAATGGAAGCTCTATTCTTCATCTTTCTTTTTCCTTTCTTCAACAACTTCAAAATCACTCTTTCAAACTAAGAAAATATGAAACCCTAACTTGCTTCTTCCTTTTCTCGCTAATGGCCGAAACTCTCTCACTTCTCTTCTCTTTCACATTTTTTTCTTGTTCTTTCTCTTCAAATCACGTTTTTTTTTCATTTAAAGGCATAAGACACACTTTTCCCTCTTCCAATTCTATCTTTAATCAGCCCAAAAAGTCCATTTTACGCTTCCCTATAAGATTTTGTTCTTTTTACCTTAAGCGATCTTCCAAAAATACCCTTCAACCTTCTTACTACTTTAATACAGTTAAACCATATAATAAAAATCCTACTAACATTAACATAATATTTAACTCCAAAAACCTTATAATTAATTCAAATCATGGTTAAAAAATTAAAAAATCAGGGCCAACATTTCTCCCCCCTTAAAAGAATTTCGTCCTCGAAATTCTTAACTAAGTTATCGAAGAGGTGTGGATACTTCTCTTTCATGGCTTCCAAGGGCTCCCACGTGGCCTCTTCCACAGAATGGTTCCTCCACATGACTTTGACTAGCTGAACTATTTTGTTCCTAAGGACCTTTTCCTTAGTATCCAAAGTCTGCACTAGAGTCTCCTCATAAGTTAGATCATCTCTCAACTGGACCTTAGTGGTCTGAATGATGTGAGAGGGATCTAATCTATACCTCCTTAATATGGAAACATGGAAGACATCATATATCTGTGATAATTCTGGTGACAGTGCCAACCTATAGACTAGTGATCTAACTCTCTTAAGAATCTCTTAAGTACCTGCATATCTTAGACTCAACTAACCCTTTTTGCTAAACCTCATGACTCCTTTCCAAAGAGATGTATTAACGAAAACTTCTCACCCTCTTTATACTCCATTTCCTTCTGGTGTGCATCTGTATAGCTTTTCATTCTATCTTGTATTGATTTAAGCCTCTGCTTAATTAAATTGACCTTGTCAACTGTCATTTGAAGTAACTATGGTCCTACTAATCTCCTTTCTCCTTTTTCATCCTAGCATATAGGAGTTCTACATCTCCTCCTATATAGTGCTTTATAAGGAGCCATCTGAATGTTCTAATGGTACGAATTATTGTAAGAAAATTCGACCAATGACAAATGCTCATCCTAACTCATTTGAAATCCATTGCACATGCCCTGAGCATTCCTTTAAGAGTTCGAATGGTTCTCTTAGATTGACCATCTTTCTAGGGGTGAAAAGCAGTGCTAAAATTCAACTTGGTTCTTAGAGCCTCCTTAAGCTTCCCCAGAACCTTGAAGTAAATCGAGGATCTCTGTTAGAAACTACAGAATCTGGAATCCCATGTAGTCTCACTATCTCATCAATATACCTCTTTGCTAGTACATGCAGAGAATCAGTCTGTTTAATTGCCAGAAAATAGGTTGACTTGATTAAACGATCAACAATAAACCATATAGCATCATGCTTCCTACTGGTTTTAGGCAAACCCACCAGAAAATCCATAGTCACCCTTTGCCACTTCCACTCAGGAATAGACACTGACCTAAACTTGCCTGATGGTGCCTAGTGTTTAGTCTTAACTTACTGACACACTAGACACTTACTTGCATATTCTGCTACATCCCTTTTCATACCTTTCCACCTGAAATGCTCTTTCAAATCTTTGTACATTCTGGTGCTTCCTGGATGCATAGCATAAGACGCATTATATGCCTCATCGAGTATCTCATTCTTTACCTCCTAGACATTTGGAATACAAAGTCAGTTATCTATAACCATAAGTCCATCATCCCTCACTATCACTTCAAATTTCTTCCCATTCTGAATTTCTTCTCAGAGTTTGTTCAATTTTGCATCCTGTGCTTGCAACTCCGTAACTTTCTTCCTGAGTATCGGTCTCACTCTAAAATTTTCCATAATGCAACCAGGCTCCTCCTGTGTCAAACTTATCTATAGTTTATCCATCTCTGTCAATAACAGTAAATAAACTGTCTGAACATAGGCTATAGAGAATTTCCCACTTAAGGCATCCGTCACCATATTTGCCTTTCCAGGATGGTATTCAATCAATAAGTCATAATCATTAAGCAACTCTAACGACCTTCTCTGTCTTAAATTTAACTCTTATGGGCTCAATAAGTACTTGAGAATTTTATGATCTGTAAAAATCCTCGTTTAAACTCCATACAAATAATGTCTTCAAATCTTCAGGGCAAAAATTATTGCTGCCAATTCTAGATCACAGGTTGGATAATTCAAGTTATATGGCTTCAATTGCTGCGAGGCATAAGTTATTACTTTGTCTCCTTGCATCAACACACAACCCAAACCCTTGCTTGAAGCATCACTGTAAACTATATAACGCTCATCTCCCATAGGTAAGGTCAGAATTGGAGCATTTGTCAATATGTGCTTAAGCTCCTCAAAGCTTTTCTGGCATTCATCACTCTAGATAAACCTCTGATTTTTCCTTAATAACTTGGTTATTGGAGTAGCTATCATAGAGAATCCTTCAACAAACCTCTTATAATATCCTACCAGACCCAGAAAGCTCCTAACTTCTACAACTGTCTTTGATGCATGCCACCTCACCACTGCTTCAATTTTCCTCGAATCAACATGTACTCCATCCTTCAAGATCATATGCCTAAGAAAGATCACCTCGTGAAGACAAAATTCCCATTTATTGAATTTGACATAAAATTCCCTGTCCCTCAGTGTTTGCAACACTATCTAGAGATGCTTTTTATGTTCTTCTTCGTTTTTAGAATAAACCAGAATTTCATCGATAAACACTATGACAAACTGATCTAGATACTCCTTGAAGACCCTATTCATGAGATTCATAAATGCAGTTAGAGCATTAGTCAATCTAATTGGCATGACTAGGAACTCATAATGCCCATAACAAGTTTTAAAAGTTGTCTTCTTCACATTAGACTCTTTGATTCTAAGCTGATCATAGCCTATCCTAAGATCAATTTTGGAGAAGACCTTTGCTCCTTACAACTGGTCAAATAGATCATTGATTCGAGGTAGAGGATACTTGTTCTTAATGATCACCTTGTTGAGTCTCCGATAATCAATACACATACGCCATATCCCATCCTTCTTTTTAACAAATAAAACAAGCAATCCTAATGGAGACGAATATGGCCTTATAAACCCCTTTTCTAACAGCTCTTCCAACTGTTCCTTGAGCTCCTTTAATTCAAATGGAGCTATTCTATACGGTGGTATAGAAATGGATGCAGTACTTGGAATCAACTCGATGGAAAATTTAATTTCCCTCACCGGTGACAAACTAGGTAAGTCTTCTAGAAACACGTCAGGAAACTCCCTCGCAATCGAAAAATCTTCTAACTTCCTTTCATTTACATCAGTAACCATGTCGTGTGCTAAGAAGACTTCACACCCTTTTTTCGTCATCCTATCAGCTAACAAAGCTGAAATCATTCTAGGTGACGAGCTTCTTCTATCTCTTCTAAAAGTCACCTTCTCTCCATTATCAAAGTCAAACTCTACCTCTTTGAGACTACAGTCTAACTTTGCACAATATTTCTCCATGGCATCCATACCCAGTATAACATTTAGACCCTTTAGCTCTAGCGGCAATAAGTCTACTACAAATCTAGCACCCTCAATAACTAGTTCACAATCGTTATACACTTGACTTATTATCACCTTCCTCCCTAAAGGAGTGCTAACAATCAATGGATCTTCCAATGGAACCAAATTCATACCACATAATGTCATTCTTCCATAAACAAATGAATGCGAGGAGCTAGAATCAATTTAGACATATACTTCTGAATTAAATAGCTGAGCCGTACCCGTGACAACATCAGGCGCTGCTTCGGCCTCCTTTCTTATCATGACAAATACCCTATCCTGTTCCTGACCCCGTGGCTTTCCTGGAGGGGTAGCCTTCCTTGTAGCCCAGAACTACCCACCTCAATGACTGGCCTGGTTCCCACTATTTCTACTCTCTTTGGGGCTTGCAACTGTGACCCTTCTTGCCTTGTCAACTGGGAACATTCGCTGATCATGTGTCCCTTCTCCCCGCATCGAAAGCATGCTCCAAGTAACTTAAAACACTATCCTTTGTCAAACTTCCCATAATGCTCAAATTGAGGGTTCGTGTACCTGCTCCTCTCCACCTTGCTATTGCCTCCCACAGTTGATGTTTGCGCCGAAGCTGCCCTTGATTTCTTGTCCTTAGTAGAGGTGCTACTCCCTACCTCACTCTAAGTGTGGAAACTCCTTGAACTCCTCTCAAGCATTGGAGCACTCATTCCCTTATTAGAAGACTGCTCCCAGTTCTTCCTATTCTTATTCGCTTCATACTTGATATTCTCCAGTTTCTTGGCCTAAAGTACGACATCTACCAACTGCTGGTAGTCACAGAAGTTATAGATCAGCACCTTTTCCTTGATCCCCAAATGAAGTCCTCCCTCTGTATGAGATTCAGAAACTCTCTAGCTTTCTCTTGTACATAAACCCTGGAGAGATACTTCTTCATGAACACTTCCATAAAATCTCTCCATGATAACACCGGAGGTATAACCTGACTGTGGGGAATTGATTCCCACCAATGCAGTGCATTCCCATGTAGCAAGTTCACTGCATAAACCAATTTCTCTTCATCAAAACACTTCATTTGAAGCAGGACTCTCTCAGTCCTCTTCAACCATGCTTTAGCCTCTTCCGGATTTGTAGTACCATTAAAATATACAGCTCCATACTTGTGGAGCTTATCATACTACCCACTCCTATCCACCAGAGCTTGCATCGAAACTTGTGACGAATGGCCTATAGCATATATGAAAGCTTAAGCAAAGGCTTGAAAGAACCGCGGATCCATATTAGGCATAGGAGGAGGAGGCGATGGCATTTCATGTTGCACACTAGGCACCTTAGAATTAAAAGCAGAGTGTGTTCCCACGTCTTACGGGATATACGATTCATCTATATTTCCTCAGTGAAAGCCAGATTGAGTCAGAGCTCCTCAAGTTCTTTTTCGAGGTGGCATATTCACTCCTTCAATTGAAAACATTTTAAAAAAACTTTTAGTTCATGCTTCAAAGAAACAATTTCAAATTATGTAAAATAATTCAAAACAATGCATGAGGTTTATTTAAAAACAATGCATGTTCATTTCATATTTTAAAAACTACTCATTCAAAGCCTAGGATATTCCTAAACTTAGTCCACATCCTGGACCTAAACCTAGTCGCTATGATACCATAAGATGCTGGACCCCGTTTCTAGAGCCCAACTATCTGAATGTCATAAAACTTGAGCATGTGTATTACCCTGTAGGGTTATTTCCATGAACTCTTAATAACCATCATCGGTTAATCTTTATTCTTGTAACATCCTAAAACTTTCCTATTATACAGATCAAGATATGCTTAAAAGCCAAAATATGATCATAACTAAGTCATACTCCTCCAGTCGATCCCCTCATTTTCTTTCCATTAATATTTTTCAAATTAACACCAAAGGCTACCAATTTTTTTTAGAGGGATAGAAAAATGGGTTAGGAACCTATTGGTTTAATAATCACTCCATTTGGACCTCAAAAGATGAAGTTATTGCCAAAAGAGTCAGCCATAATTATGTCCTCAATCATATTGTATCTACCTTAGGACAATTCGTATAATTTTCACTAGAGATATCAGATTGTGGTCATTTTAAAACAGTTTTGAAAAGGACTTCAAGATCTACAACTTTTATGAAGACCTTAAAGAAACATTTTACCATCTAAATGGCCAAAATTGTTTCGTTTGGTTCTTTTTCTAGTGCCTATGCTTCATCTGGCACTTCATCTGATGCCTATGTTTCATTTGGCACTTCTTCTGGTACCTATATTTCGTCTGCCACATCGGCTGGTGCTTCGTCTGGTGCCTCACTTCATATGGCACTTTTTCTGGTGTCTATTCCTTCATCTGGTGTGTATTCTTTGTCTAACACTTCGTCTGGTGATGTGTCTGGTGCATTGTCTAATGATTCATCTGACGTTTCATCTAGTGCTTTGTCTGGTACCTATGCTTCGTCAAAAGGCCATATCATATTTTGTTCGAAGTATAAAAATTCCAAACTTTATATCGCTAGAAATCTAAGAAAAAAATATACAACTTCCAAGAAGACAACTCTGTCTAATTCGACCTAGATCAATACAGATTTGCCCTAGAAGATAGAACACAAAATTTTACCCTTATGAATGCTTGAAAATGCAATCTACAAACTTTGAGAGTCTTGAGCAAAAACATAATCATATTTCATTATCATTGAAAGATAAGAGTTTTTCAAAGCCTTAATGGGCATTTTAAGGCACAATATGTCATAGTCTAAAAATACATAATTTACACAAAGTAGGAATGCTCAAAATGCAACTAAAGCCTTGTTTTACAAAATTTAACTTAAAAGACAAAATAAGCATAATCCAAAGTAATGCCCTTATGCTCAATCACTCGATCTCTTGCTCATCACTTAAAGATGGGATGGAATGGGGGTGAGCTTAGAGCTCGTCGGAAACAATTTTATGACTGGTAACCATCAAAACGATTCAAAAATTCACAATGTATCATAAAACACATATTTTCAAATTCTTAATTTATCACACTTAATAAGCAACCCAAATCATGCATTCAATAAACTTGTCAACACATAAGCACATCAAAATGGTTTGGGAGGTCCATAAACAGAACGAGGTAACACACTCCCATGAAATGGTCCTATATGGTCGTGAATAGAACAGACTAACACAATTCCACATAGTGGTTTTTTCGTAATCGTAAACAGGAGGTAGTCTCTAAAGGAGCTCCATGCCACTTGCGGGCAGGCAGGAGAAATTTTTAGTTAAAGTGCACTTGACATACAGAATGGACCAGGCCAATCCCACATAACATGTATTTCATAACTTGTAAACTTGTTGCCCAAAATGACACTTTTCCGAAAAGTGATTTCATAAACATAGTAATCTATTTATTTCAAAAAAAGATTCATTTTCACATTCTTGTCATAAATCATCCACACAATATTCACATACCAAACATATAGCACTTTCTCAAAGAATTCAAAGAGCAATAAATGAACATTTATAAAACAATTGTAAAACAATTACTTTCTTGATTTGGTAGAAACATTAATGGTTTATTATTCAATTATAAAAATGTAACCCAATTGAATTCCTTACTTAACAGTTGCTCAAAGATGCCTCTCTTCTTGCTCCACTTGCCTCTCCTCTTGATTTCCTTCAATATTGGAAAAAATCCCAATTCAATAGGACTTCCCATTAAGAACTTAAAGAAATATATACACTAAAATTGATCCTAGAATACTTAAACCCATGCATTTCTTATGTTTCATGAACCAAAACCCTTCTAAAAATTCCAAAACTTTAAACATATACTTACCTTGAATCTTCACCAATTATTGAGTATCTTGGCTCAAATGGAAGTTATAATTTTTCTCTTTCTTTTTCCCTTCTTGAATAACTTTAAAATCACTCTTTCAAACTAAGAAAATATGAAACCCTAACTTGCTTCTTCCTTTTCTCTCTAATGGCTGAAAATCTCTCACTTCTCTTCTCTTTCACGTTGTTTTCTTCTTCTTTCTCTTCAAATCACGTTCTTATTCATTTAAGGCATAAGACACACCTTTTCCTCTTCCAATTCTACTCTTAATGAGCCCAAAAGGTCCATTTTACCCTTCCTTACAGGCTTATGTTCTTTTAACTTTAAGCGATCTTCCAAAAATTCCCTTCAACCCTCTTACTTCTTTAATACAACTAAACCATATAATAAAAATCCTACTAACATTAACATAATAATTGACTCCAAAAACATAATTAATCAAAACCTTATAATTCATTCAAATCATGCTTAAATAATTAAAAAATTCAGGGCCAACATGAATTGCCTTGTCTTCAGCATATTAGGCTGTGAAAGAAAGACAACTTGCTCCAAACTGCTTTAGACAAAGTTTCGGTAATATTTTAATTCATTTGATTATATTTATTGCGATTTTACTTAACAAAAATAGTAACTTAACTTATACGTGTTCTTCACTGATGAAGTTCGATATCGTTGATATCGATAAGCCTGAGATTTCAAGTTGTGTTAATTCGCTGTTGAAACAAAGGTTGAAGAATCATCAATATAGACTTCATAAAGATTAGCAGTCTTTAACTTCCAATGAAGAGGCAAAGAGACATGTTCCAGAATGGGTGACTCTAGGAAATTGGAGTGAAATGTGTAATTATTGGGCCTCAATAAAGGTTCAGGTTTTTTTTGTCTCCTAATATTTCCTTCCATTAATTTTGTTTATACATTTCATGACTACTTCTCTTAGTTTAGGACAAGTGTGAGAAAGCCAAGGTGAACAGAGCAAAAATGAAGACCTCCAAATCATTTGTTATCATCCAAAAAGAATTTATAAGTGTAATGTTTTCAACTTATTATTCTATTTCTTAATACAATAAATTCTATTATCTTCTAATTTTTTAAATTGATATAATAGAGCTAATCACAACTTGAAGGACAAGAGTGTAATAGGATCACACTCTACAAGCTAACACACTACAAGCAAGGTCAAGGCTAGATGTTAGAAGAGGCATAAAGTAATTATGTAAGTACAAACAAATTAATATGACAATTTATTTTTCTATATAATACTAAGTAATAATTTTTTAGTTAACCTGAATTTGTATTTTTAATTGTAGGACAAGATGCAAGATTTGTTGCAGACATCATTTTTTGAGGGAAATCAACCCAATGTCGATGACATTTGCAACAATGTCCTTAGTACAAGATCGGGCTATATCAAAGGCCTTGAATATGGCCTTAAGCCTGTTGGTGCATTTTTGTCACTATCAACATATGTCACGGCACCTCAAGAGGAGAACTAGGCACTGAAGACTAAGTTACAATGTATGGAAGAGAAGTTAGATCGTAATGTAAAAGAAGTGAACAAGCTTAAAAAGAAGGTAAAACAATTACTAGGCTCAAACTATGTCAGTAGGAGTGATGACGATAAGGAGTCTTAGATTTTATATGACTTGTAATTATTTTTTAAATAAAATTCATTTCATTTTTAATGTTTATTTTATTTCAATTTATTATTATTTAAAAAATATGTCACTAACATTAATTATAAAATGTAACTAATTTATATTTCAAACTATCTTAAAAATTGTTATAAATTAAGTTAAATTTGTTTTAACAATTGTAATAAAAATTAAATTTAAAAAAATGTCACTAAAAAATATTAACTACCAAAACAAAATCATCACAAAATGTTATTATCTACGTTTACAACAATGTCTATAAAAACATTTACCTATAATAAGAAATTAGTAGCTAAAACTATTCTGCTAAAAAACATAATCGTCACTAAAAAATATTAGCTACCAAAACAAAATCGTAACAAAATGTTGTTACCTGCATTCACAAGAACGTCTATAAAAATATTTACCTACAACAAACAATTAGTAGCTAAAACTATTCTGCTACAAAAAAATCGTCAGTAAAAATAATTACCTACGAGTACAATTTAGTAGGTAAAAACTTTTATCTATGAAACATATACGTTGCAAAATCCTACGTTCGACGTTCTTCGTTCTTGTTGGTTATATGTTTTATCGACGAAATTATTATGTATCCAAAACTTTTTTGCGACGATTTCAAGAAGATGTCGCGGATATTGTTTTGCTACTAGGATTCAGCAACCATTATGGTGAAGATTATTTTTTATTGCAAATTAATATTTGGGAGAATTTTTTAATATTTAGCAACATTTGGTTTCGTTGCCAATAAGCTTATCTGTTATAGCGAATTGACATTTCAAGGAAACTGAGTGCCATCTTTTTGCATTTATACAAAGTTTGCATTTTAGGAAGGTCTTATTTCAACTAGTGTTGTTGTTGTTGTTGTTGTTGTTATTGTTGTTGTTGTTGTTGTTGTTGTTTTTATTATTATTATTATTACTAGTGCTACTACTACTACTACTACTACTACTACTACTATTATTATTATTTTGTAATGAACCAAACAAGAAAAGGAAAACTTAAAAGACAAACTGTGATTGTGTATTTAAATTGAATTTGAAAAGATGGTTTTTAACTTACTATAAAAAGTATATTTATGAATAATTCCATTGCTGTTATTACTTGAATTTAAAATTTAATCTTCATGAGATTTACATATGCTTTGATTTAGCATTGAATTCATTTTTTAATGCACTTAGAAACAATGAGATGTACACACGCTTTGAATTGGCATTGAATTGAAATTTGCATATGCTTTGAATTAGCATAGAAATGGATTTTGAATATGTTTTTAATTGGTATTGAAATGAGGTATGCTCATGTATTAATTGTGGTTTAGCCTATGGTACGTCGTTAGGTCTTTATACATACAATTTTATTGATAAGTGTACATCCTAACGTGCACGGCAATGTTTGGAGGCCCTCTGTCACTAACATGGTTGGTGTTGTGTATGTCCTATGAGTCTCCCTCTGCACGTGTGGAGTATATATTGTGCTAGCACTGTTATGGGTAAGCGATGCAGAACTAGCTCTGTAACCACTGATTTATATGTAGTGCTAGCATCGTCATGAGTAAGCGATGCAGAATTAGTGATGTAGAGCTAGCTTTATAACAATCTGTATATAGAGGTTAACCAAGTACGAGTAAGCAATGCAGAACTAACTTCGTGGACTTAAACCTAAGGGTACTATATGGCAAGGAAAATTAGTGATAGGCTATCTTTTAAAAATAAAGTTTATGAAAGTAAGCAATGCAGAAAGTATTAATTCTTTTCATATGATTTACACATGCCTAAATCATATGAAAAGAAAAGAATGTGTTTTGTAAGAACATTAGTTATTACTTGAAAAAAAGAAATTGTTTTCTTTTATAGAGGTTAATATTTGGATAAATTTTTTTATTGGAAACCAATAACACTCACTGAGCTCATTTAGCCCACCCTTTATTTTCTATTTTTAAATAAAACCTCCCAGGTGCATGCTCAAGGGCTTTAGTAGCAGGGACTCCACCTCGCGAGTAGTCAACTTTATTAAGTGCTACTATGTAGACATTTTTATTTTGGCTTGTACAAATTTTTTGAGAAGTACTGCATATCTTTATACATGTTTTGGGAAGTAAATTTGTATAAAGAATGGATGTATATAAAGGTTTTTAAATGGAATGCATGATTTTGTTTTAGCTTTTCAAAGTTTATTAATGTAACTATTTGAGATTGCATATGAGTGGATTTGAAGTCCACGATTTTGGATTTGACATGTTGATGTGATAATGGGAGTATTTTGAACTTTTACAGGGACTTTGAAATTTTTATGATGTCAAAATATAGTTGTTGTGCTGCCCAAATTTTTTAATAAACTAAAAAAACAAAACTCCACTATATACATTTCTTATTATAAATTAAAGCTTTTCCTTAACAAGGGCAATTCACAGGAACTTTCTAGTTAACTTGGATATCGACTGGAGAGTCACCGTGTAATTCTAGGCAGGTTGCCTAGTCATTGTAAGATATGGATCTATCAACTATCCTTTGAACTACTTTAGTCATTCCAAGTAGGAAGCAGAGCATTTAATGTAAGAATGTTCTTGTGTCACTTTCATGTTAAAAAGGGAAATTCAGTACGTTAATTGGAGGGCCACGAAGGGAGAAATAGCTAACCTACAAACTCATCAAAAATAACCATGCAAGAGTCACTTTGGTATGCTTGGGGAAGTTGACTTTATTTTAGACCCTCATTGAAAGGGACGACAACAAGGAAAGGAAACAAATTAGTCAATTAGAATGGTTTTTCTTGACAACCAAAGAACACTAAAAGAAAACAATATAACTATTTAAAATATAGTGTTCCCTACTATTTTGAATATTTTAAAATATAAATATAAATATTATTTTATTTTGTAATATTAAATTTATAAAATGTATATCTAGTCAAATAATTAGAAATAAATAGAACAAATTTACTAATTTGAATAATTTTTATCGAAGAAATAACATGTGAAATTAAATTTCTAATGGTTTAATTATGTATACACTTATGTATAAGTCAAATCAACATACTCGTTTGGATTATTTCTAATTGTTTAATTATGTACACATTTATATATAAGGCAAGCCAGTTAGGCCTGTTTAGAACCAATTTTAAACATCATCTTGAAGCTCTGTTAGTTAGTCCACTAGACAATACTCCAATTCAATTATCAAAAGATTGAAAATAAATTAATAATAAATAACAAATTAAACAATTGAAATATTGTCATAAGCGCATAACACAAAGCTAGCCAATGTGATTATTCAAATGGTCATTGTTAAATACTTAAATCTGTATAGGTCCCATAATTGTTTTGTTAGATTATTGAGGTTTTAAATCTTTGTGGCCAATAATATTATATTATCAAAACCTTTCATCTTTTGGAATTCTTCTTCCTATTTCGAGCATAGAGCTCATCATCATTACTTGATTCATAATCTAGACATATTGCACAGTTTGGGGGATCTACATCCTAGACAAAATATCCACAATAATGACTAATAAATAATGGTTCTCCATTAGGTTTGAAGCAATGGATTGGGGGCATATCTTTCCCTTCTTTATGTGAGAACATTCGTTGAAGGGTCAAATGTACTGAAGGGTCCATGTTGATCTTCATTGGGCTTGGTGCAGATGGAATTCACTAATCCATCTCTTAGGGTGCTGAGAATAGGAGTAGTGGTGGTATGCAATGAATGTCACTGATAGGCATAGAACACCTTTTGGAAATTTGTGATCCATTCTATAGACAACAACTTTTCAAGCTTCATTGGTGGTAGTTGCTTCAAAATTTGGATGATGGTAGTTTGTTCATAATCTGTACTATATGTAAAGCATTAAGGGTAGAATTTGGAAAATTCATATCCATAATATAGTTCTACAAATTGTAGATCAGTTGATGATGAAGAGTGGCTATAATGGCTATAGGATCTTCTTCTGCTTCAGTAATGTAACATCCCTTCACCAATAGGAAGGGTATATTGGTAAATTGCCATGTTTAGGAGTGTATAAATGTATAGGGACTTATGCATGCATTCATATATGCACATACATAGTAAATAGTGAATTTTTGCACATGTAATTATTGTACATGCATACATGACAAATGTCACAATTTTAAGGCTAAGACATTAATTAAACTTGTGTCTTTAATGAGTCTCCACGACTCTTTCTCCCATTCTCCTTGTATGTTCTTTCTTAAAGAGTTAAAAGAGTGTTTTTGTTTGAAATTCTTCTTCTCTCATCCGAAGTCACTCCTCCTTGCTTCTTCTTTAAAATTTGATTTTTCTTGCTCACTTGTCTCACTCTCCTACACCATATCATCCCTTCCTTGAGTTCCTATACACCAAAACTCTCACCTTCTC